>LOEQ01000903.1:382956-397045 GCA_001685075.1 Bramus lutescens | reverse complement strand
CACATGCAGCAGCCAAAGACGAGTCCAGTATCAAATGCACAGTGGTTCTGGGACTTAGCCGCCATTGCATGGTGCAGCATCACTGCTGCCTCTGCTCTGAACATATGCGTGTACCTTACACTGTGCATTACGTCACGCCATGAAATACCAGTGATCGCTGCTTGAGACATCTGGGCTCTGATTCAAGATTTTTACTGTGTGCTATAGATTACAAGGCTTTTACTGTGCATGCTGAGTTTTTTTTGTTGTTGTTGTTCTGAAAAAATGATGACTTAATTCCAGAAACAGACTTTTAATATATTCCTACTGCCGTTCCTCAGAATGCAAGCATCAAATTAGTGTATTTTAAGATTGTATCATAGTTAAAACATTTGGTTAAAAATACTTCTGCAGCTATGGCTCAATGGTAGAGTGTTTGGAATCATCCCAGCAATGTCAAAATTACTGTTTGAGTTTAAAAAAAAATCACTAAACAAATTTTGGCTAGGGATTAAGTCAGAATTTCCAACAGTTTCTGAAATGGCCCAGAACATACTTTGGCCACTGTGTTCTACATATTTATGCAAAGCAAGGTTCTCAACATTAGCAATTATAAAATAGAAATATCATCAACTTTGTGAGGTGGACTTTTCGTGCTCCTGCTTTCTTGAGGCAGAACTTGATAGCCCAGGCTTGCCTCACACTTGCTGGGTAGCTGAGAATGACTTTGAGCTAATCTTCGTGCCCCCACCTGCCAAGTAATGCAGCGACAGCTCGCACTACCATACCCAACAAAACACCAGTCAGCTCTGAAGAAGGCTGAAGATACTCTGCACAATACAGTATCACATTCTCAGCTGAAATTTAATTCGCTGTATAAAATTAAGTAAGTGTTTTCATCTTATTTGCATGCCAGTTTGCTTTTATCTTTAATTAATGGTTAAATTATATGTATACACAGAATTGCTGTTGAAAATTGCTCCCTAGGACTACCGGGAAGATGGCGGACAATCAGAGCATTCTTACCATGATCTTTCAACACCCACCCCCCGTGCCCAAAACACAATCAAGTTATTTTTCAACTAAAAAAAAAAACTAAAATAAAATTGTGGCTTCTTCTCAGTAAATTTTATTAATGTATTTATTTATATACTTATAAACCCCGGGGTCATGTAAAATTTTCTCAGGCCAAAAGGGGAAATGAGTGGAAAATCTTAGAAATCCCCGGTGTAGACAATGCTCTTCAAAGCTTAGGAAACTAGGAACGGAATTGTGGGTTTATGATATGACCCCACACACCTCCCAACTCCAGGCTCTGAGCAGAAAAGAAGGCCTTCAGTCAGGCATCCAATGTGAAATCATCCGCCAACCTGAGAAACTCCGTGGTGGCTCTGCTGGCCAAGGGCGACGGTAAGAAACGCCGCCACCTGTAGTCGTAGTCTGTGGTAGCAGGGACCCAATGGGCTTTGCAACTCCCCAAGTCAGCAATGGGCAGCAAGGAGCAGCAAGATAGTCATAGTCAGGGCTCTTTTGCTGCTGACTGTGTCAGACTGCTAAAATGTAGCTCGGTGTATGCAGGAGAAAGACTCCAGATCCAACCGCCCAGATCCCAACAGCAGTCACACCGGGGACCTGAGACTCAGTTTCCACTTACGGTAATTCCCCTATCCCAGCCCCGCAACCTCTTGGCTGAAGGGGAGGGAGGCTTAAGACCCGTGTTTGTTCACTGAGTGTTCTCTAAGCCTTCCCCAAGGACTCTTTATTGAATGAAAAAAGAGGAAAAGAAACCCCCAGACCTGGCAGGGATTACTAGACTACGACCCGACTAACTGCGGACCACTACAGTTGGGGCACGGGGCGATCCAGGGAATCTTCGGGGGAAGTTTGAATCCCAGGGAGTGGAGGGAGCCAGGAAACTAGCCCGTGCCTATCCTCGGTGTGCCAGAATCGGCCACTGAGCTAAACACACCCCAGAAAATGACAGACTCCCCACGCTGCCCCCCGACCCACTGAAGAAGGGCTGTCACTCTGGGAAGAGTCCACCCTGCCGCAGTTATCCCGCGCAGGGGTGCAGCTGGGAAGGTGGAGTGATGCTATTTGACCCGTGGTGGCCCGGCAGCCGCCTGNTGAGGTCCCCACCGCTCTCCGCCCAGCTCCGGGCCCCTCGCACCGCACGGCTCGCAGCACCCAGCAAAACTGTACACCCTCCCAACCCGGGGCTGTCCCCGTCCCCAGCGATCAAAATTAATGCCTGCTCAAGGGCAGGATGAGCAGGGCCAGGGCCCCCTAGAACGTGCCAATCAAGGCAAGGCAATCTCCGCGCTGCGGCCGCTTAACTTTCAAACCTGCACAATACAATTCGTTTCTGGCAAAGGTATTTTAGGTCTGAAACGATCAAAACTATTGTGCCCCGTGTGAGGATCGAACTCACGACCTTCAGATTATGAGACTGACGCGCTACCTACTGCGCTAACGAGGCACCTAGCAGTTGCTTCCGGCCTGATTATGAAGACTCTGATGAAAAAGCGCAGCGCGCATGCTCAGAGGTTCGAGTTTCCTTTAGCTCTGTTTCCATTTCAGAATCCCAGAGGTCCCTGCCCCTTTAGGACCTGCGGACCTTTGCTGGTATTGTCGTCTTTATTCTCGCCTGTCCTTCAGTCCATCAACAAACACAGTGGGTTGCTAGCTAACGTTGTCCTGGTAAGGGGGAGCATGGAAGAGAGAGGCCGCTATGAGCTCAGTTTTGTGCGGTTTACCCACTCTTATGAAACATTTATCAAGCACCTACTGTGTTCCCGGCCTCATTCCGGCTGCTGGGTTCTCGGGGACACTCAGTCTGGAGCAACCGAGCGGGAGGAGCCTGCGGTAATAATTCGCAAGCCTGCGCGTGCAAGTGCACACTATTCTGCGCCCCACTCCTACCCCCACCCCCCAACCTCCCAGTGCAGCTTCCACGTGTCTTTCTCCCGAGGTCGCCAGGAGCTCTGGGTGGCCCAGCTCCGGAAAAGCCCCAGCCCTGGCACCNACCTAACCCCTCCCCCGGCTCTTTCCAGAGGCCCTTTTAAATTCTCAATGAAAAGAAACTTCACGTTTCTGAGAAACGGTTGGGGTTCTTGTTCACACTGCCGTTATCACCAACACACAACTACAAAAGGAAAAAGAAAACCAGCCAGACGAAGGCCGGGGATTTGCAAATTCCGCCACTATTCTGTTGGTGTTTGGTGGGTGAGAGGGCTGCTGCCTGAGTGTGTGCGGTTGAGACAGGGTTTTCCATATCCCA
Organism: Bramus lutescens; assembly: GCA_001685075.1. Taxonomy (NCBI): domain Eukaryota; kingdom Metazoa; phylum Chordata; class Mammalia; order Rodentia; family Cricetidae; genus Bramus; species Bramus lutescens. The sequence continues at coordinate 393,786 of LOEQ01000903.1, read as the reverse complement.
GGTTGGCCCGGAACAGGCTATGTGGCTGTGGACGGCCTTGAATTTCTGGGTTTCTGCCTCCACCTTTCAAGTACTGGAAGATGTGCCATGCCCCTGGCTAAAATTTAAATGGGAGTAGGAAGTGATCCTTGGTCGTGGATGCGAGAGCTGAATAAGTTCAGAGAATGACAGACAGGACTGAGGTGGAGGGATCCCAGCCCCGGTGAGTGGCAGAGGCCTTCATGGGACCTCTGAGGAGTTTGAGGACGTTAACTGCCCCGATCTGTTATGGGAACCCAGATTAGGAGAGTGCAGGCTGGGATGTGGAGGGGACACGTGACTATAAAGAGGTGCAGGCTTTCCTTGTGACTGCAGGCGCTAAGGCTAGTGGGAAGAGGAATCTCACCAATTTAGGGGGGAATCCCCACAACACATGGAGGCGGGAAGGTGGATGGTCAGGTACTTACTACACCTGAGGGAGTGAACCAGGAACAGCACAGAAGAGAGTTAGTTGTCCATACTTAACCACAAATGCCCCAGGCCTAGGAAACCTCACGCCCACAGCTCCTGGTGGGCAGCCCTCACACTAGCCCAACCTTGAGAATCCCATACAGGGATTCTGCTCAGAATGGGTCTCTGTTGTAAACCTTGCTGGCGGTGGACTCCAGATCCCAGGCAAGAGGAAGTGTGCATTGCATGCCAGCAAACCGACCTGCTCACGGGCCTGGCAGAAGAGGGAAAGAAAAATCAACGCTGGTTCTGCGATCGATTGAATAGCAGAGAACTGGAAGCTTCCCAGTGTCCTCCAAAGGGTCAAGACATCAGCGGACAACAGGAACAAGTATTTGTCAGTCTAGGCTGTGAGGGACAGCCAGGGAAGGCGGCAAATACAGAGCTGGGTATGGGCCACCTCCTTTGTAAAAAGAAAAAAAAAAGGAAAAAAGGAGGGGGAGTGGTTACTACATGTGTTAATCTTTGCTCACTAAATTTCAAAACCAAACCTAAAATACTAAACTCAGTGATGAATCATGGAGGGGTGGAAAATGCATAATTCAGGGCAGTTTGAATGAGAATGGCCCCCATAGGCTCATATTTTGAATGTCTGGTCCCCATTAAACTGTTTAGGAAAAACTGGAAGGTGTGGGATTGTTGGAGGAGGTGTCCCTACCTGGCCCAAGCTTGAAATCTCCATCTTGCAGGTAAGATGTAAGCTCTCAGCTACTGCTCCAGCAACCATGCCTGCCTGCTTCCATGCTCCCCACCATGATGGTCATAGATTAATCTTCTGAAACTGTAACCCCCAGCGTCCACTCCTGGCTGGATCTGAGAAGCATTCCCCACCAGGCAACCACGCCCACCACAGTCTCCTAAGAACCAGAGAAGGCAACAGAAACCAGTGAACAGAACACCCACCCAACAAAGATGGGACCTGATATCAGCACCTAGAATTACAATAATCTGAAACCCAGATGCCCAGATGCTCAGATGCCAATGTAAAGACACAATCAGTAACAGCCAGGACAACATGTCTCCACTAGAGTCCAACACACCACAGCAGGCCCTGAGAAATGCAAAATAGCAGAAGCACAAGACAAGGACTTTATTAATATATTACAGGTCCTTAAAGAAAAACAGTGTTCTGTCTGCATGTTTGCCTGCAGGCCAGAAGAGGGAACCAGATCTCATATGATGGCTGTGAGCCACAATGTGGTTGTTGGGAATTGGACTCCGGACTTTTAAAAAAACAGCTAATGCTCTTACCACTGAGCCATCTCTCCAGTCCTTAAAAAGGCCCTTAAAGAGGAACTTCATACATTCATTAAGAAATCTATGAAGAAAAAAAACAAGCAGTGGAATAAATTGAATAAAACAGCTCAGTACTGAGAGGGAGAAAACAAATCGATAAAGAAAACCCACTAAGGGGAAAGTGGAGATGAAGAATTAAAGAACCCGGACTAGAAGGCCCGAGGCAAGCCTCACCAACAGACTACAAGAGGAGGGAGAAAGAATATCAGTTACTGGCCGGGTGGTGATGGTACTCATCTTCAATCCCAGCACTCAGGGGGCAGAGGCAGGCGGATCTCTGTGAGTTCCAGGCCAGCCTGGTCTACAAATCAAGTTCTGGGACAGCCAGGGCTACACAGAGAAACCCTGCCTCAAAAAACAAAAACAAAAAAAGAATATCAGTCAATGAAGACAAGATAGAAGAAATGGATACCTTGGTCAAAGAAACTGTTAAAATTTTAAAAATCCAGACATAAAGCATCCAGGAAATATGGGACACCATGAAAATACCATATCTGTGGATAATAGAAATAGAAGGAGAACAAACCTAGGTCAAAGACATAGAAAATATTTTCAGCAAAATCATAGAAGATTTTCCTAACCTAAAAAATGAGGTGCCTATCAAGGTAAAGGAAGCATACAAAACAGCAAATAGACTGGACCAGAAAAGAAATTCCCCATGGCACATAATAATCAAAGCACTAAACATGCAGAACAAAGAAAGAATATTTAAAGTTGCAAGGGGAAAAGACCAAATAACATGTGAAAAAAGACCTATTAGAATAACACCTGACTTTTTAATGGAGACTCTGAAAGCCAGAAGGGCCTGGACAAATGTTCTACAAACTTGAAGAGACCGCAGATGCCAGCCCAGACTACTATACCCAGAGAAGCATGCAATAACAGCAGGTGGAGAAAGAAAACATCCCATGACAAAACCAAATTTAGGCAGTGTCTGTTTATAAATCCAATCCTCCAGAAGGCACTAGAAGGAAAACTTCAACCTGAAGAGGTCAACCACACTCAAGAAAGCATAAGGAATAAATAATATCAAGCCAGCAAATCAAAAGAAGAAGGGGGGAAAACCACACCACAGCAGCAAAATAATGGGAATCATCATAATAATAAATACTGCTTATTGACAACTCTTAACATCAGTGGTAGCGATTCAACAAAATGACACGAACTCCCAGAACAGATTCGATCCTTTTGCTGCTTCTGAGAAACACACCTTAACATCAAGGATAGACATCAGAGTGAAATGATGGGGAAAGATATTCCAAGCAAATGGACCTAAGAAGCAAGCTGATGTAAGCCTGACAAAGCAGACTGCAAACCAAAGCTAATCAGAACAGGTAGGGAAGAATGCAGATTCATCCAAGGAAAGTTCACCAAGGGGAGATTGTAAATCTTACATATATAACATAGCCAAACAAAAGGGCATCCAAGTTCATTGACTCACTATGTACCCTGGTCTCACCAATATCCAAGTAATCCAGACAAAAACTCAACATGGAAATTCTGGAGCTCACTGACACCGTAAACCAATGGACCTGAGAGATATTTACAGAACATTTCACCTAAACACAAAAGAATCTACCTTCTTCTCAGCAGCTTACAGAACTTTCTCCAAAATTGGCCAAATCCTTGGACACAAAACAAGTCTCAACAAACATAGGAAAATTGAAATGACATTCCGAGCACCAAAGAATAAAGAGGCACACAACAGAAAGCTTACAAACCCACGGAGACTGAGAAACTCACTACTGCATGAAAAGTGGGTCAAGACAGAAATAAAGGAATCAAAAACTTTCTAGAATTGAATGAAAATAAAAACCCAAACTTATGGGGCACAATGAAGGTGGCACTAAGGAGCAAGTTCATAGCATGAAGTGCCTACATAAAAAAAATAGAGAAATTTAACAGCACACCTGAAATCTCTGAAGCAAAAAGAAGAAATCAAACCCCAAAGGAGTAGACATCAAGCAATAATCAAATTCAGTGCTGAAAAAAAAATTAAAAACAAGCAAAAAGAACACAAAGAATCAGTGAAACAAAGAGTCGGCTCTTTGAGGAAATAAATAATATTAACAGATCCTTAGTCAAATTAGCTAAAAGATGGAGCCAGAAGATCCAAATTAACAAAATTAGAGATGAAAAGAGGTACATAAAAAACAGCTACCAGGGAAATCCAGAGACTCATAATTACAAGCTTTAAAAGACAAACAAACAAACAAAAACCAAAAAAATCTGTACTCTACTATATTGGAAAATCTAGAAGACTGATTCATTTTACAAGGCCACATTTACCCTAATACGCAAACCACACAAAGACCAAGCAAAGAAAGAAATGCAGATCAGTTTTCCTAATGAACAGAGATGAAAAATATTCAATAAAATGCTTGCAAACATAATCCAAGAGCGCATCAAAAAATCGTCCACCATGCTCAAATGGGTTTCATCCCAGAGATGCAGGGATGGTTCAACATATGGAAATCGGTAAATGTAATCTGCCATATAACAAACTGAAAGACAGAAACCACATGATCATCTCATTAGATGCAGAAAAGGCTTTTAACAAAATCCAACACTCCTTCATAATAAGTCCTGGAGAGAGTATGAACATCACAAGGGACATACATAAACATAATATAGGCGATTTCCATCAAGGCCATAGCCAACATTAACTTAAATGGAGAGAAACTCAAAAGGATTTCCTCCAAAATCGGGAACAAGACAAGGCTGCCGGCTCACTCCACAGCTACTCAATACAATTCTTGAAGTCTTAGCAATAAGACAGCTGAAGGAGATCAATTGGGAAGGAGGAAGTATCTTTATTTGCAGATGATATGATACTATACATAAGTGACCCTAAACATTCCAGTGGACAACCTCTGCAGCTGACAAACACTTCAGCAAAGTAGCTGGATACAAAATCAACTCACAAAAATCAGTAGTCCTCCTACGTACAATGACAAACGGACTGAGAAAGGAACCAGGGAAACTACACCTTCACAACATCCTCAAAAAATATAAAATATCTTGGAGTAGTTCTAATTAAGCAAGTGAAAAGGCTTGTATGATAAGAACTAAAGAAGGTATCAGAAGATGGAAAGGTCTCCCATGGTCATGGATTGGTAGGATTAATATAGTAAAAATTATCATCCTTCCAAAAGTAATCTATAGATTCAGTGTAATCCCTACCAAAATTCCAACACAATTCCTCACAGATTTGAAAGAACAACCTTCAGCTTCATACGGAAACACACACACACACACACACAATCAAAAACAAAGAACAAAATAAAACAAACAAAAACAAAAGCAGCTAGGGGCTGGAGAGATGGCTCAGTGCTTAAGAGTATTGACTACTCTTCCAGAGGACCAGGGTTCAATTCTCAGCACCCATATGGCAGCTCACACTGTCCCTAACTCTAGTTCCAGGGGATCTGACATCAGCTCACATAAACATACACAAAAGCAAAACACCAATGTACATAAAATAAAAATAAAGAAAGAAAAGAAAAACCAGACTAGCTAAGATAATCCCAAAGAGTGAAACACTGCTGGAGGTACCATCATCACTGGTCTCAAATTGCACTACAGAGCTACAGTAATAAAAACTACATGGTATTGGCACAAACCCCATAAATATTGATGAATGGAGTCAGTCAAATTGAAGACCCAGACATAAATCCACACACCTCTGGATACCTGATTTGTTATAAAGAAGCCAGAAATACACACTGGGAAAAAGGCACCATCTTTAACCAATGGTGCTGATCAAACTGGACGGCTGCATGTAGAAGAATTCAAATAGATCTATACTTACCACCCTGCTCAAGACTCAACTTCAAATGGATTGAAGATCTCAACATATGCTGGGCAGATACACTGAATCTGAAAAGAGAAAGTGGGGAATAGTCTTGAACTCCTTGGCATCAATGAGAATTTCTAAACAGAGCATCAATAGCCCAGATGCTAAAAACAGTAAGTGGGACCTCATGTAACTGAAAAGCAAAGAACACAATCATTTAGACAAAGCAGCAGGTCACAGGCTACACATGGAAAAAGATTTTTACCAACTGCATATCAATAGAGGGCTAATATACAAAATATATATTAAAAAAGCTCAGAGTGGGCCTTATCTTAGGAGTAGTTGATCAACATATAAAGGACTTCATATTTTTATATGCTTTTATTTGGCTACAGTTTGGTGGATTTTTATTTCTTTTTGGGTGGTGTTTTATTTTGTTTTCTTGGTTTTGCTGTTCTATTGGGTTTTTGTCTGCTCTTTGAGAAAGAACTTAAAATCATGTAGGTAAAAAGGGGGCGAGAATGTGGAAGGACTTGAGGAGGAGAAGAATATAATCAAAGTATAGTTAAATATAAAAATTGTTTTAAATAATTAAAATGGAATAGTAAAAGAGAAAACAAGTAACTCAGTTAAAAATGGAGTACAGGCTAGGCAGTATCGGCAAACACCTCTAATCCCATCACTCAGAAGACAGAGGTAGACAGATCTCTGAGTTCAAAACCAGCCTTGTCTACAGACAAGGTTCCAGGACAACCAGGGATACACGGTGGAACCCTGTCTCAAAAAACCAAAGCCAAAACAAGCAAACAAAAACAAAACAAAAACCAAAACCAAACGGCTAAACAGAGAATCCTCAAAAGAGGAAACAAACGGCTGAGAAGCGCTTAAACAGATGTAAAATATTCTTAGCCGTCAAAGGAAGGCAAATCAAAACTACGTTGAGATTTAGTCATTACCAATAAGAATGGCCAAAATCAATACAACAAATGACAGCTCATGCTGTGTAAAGGGAGCACTGATCATTATCGGTGACAAACATGTACAGTCCACCACGAAAATCAGTGTGGCGGTTCCTCAGGAAGATGGGGACTGATCTACATCAAGATTTAGCTAACCTGCTCTTGGGCATGTACCCAAAGGATGCTTCATACCACTACAGAGATATTTGCTCAACTGTATTCATCGCTGCTCTATTCACAATAGCCAGAAACTGGAAACAACCTAGATGTCTGTCAATGGATGAATGGATAAAGATTATAAGGTACATCTATACAATGGAACATTATTCATCCATTAAAATCATGAAATTCACAGGTAAATGGAAGTAACTTCCTACCTAGATATTGGCCGTTCAGCTCTTTATTAAAGCAATCACAGTAATAAATTTTCACACGATGTACAAATATCCCACAACAGGACACATTCTCAAAGAGTAGGAGGAGCCCAAGAGATCACAGCACACTAGGTAATCTCACAGAAAGCCTGTGCTCTTAGTTTGTCCAGTAAAATTCCAAAGGCCTAATGGGGCTTGGTGGGACAGGCCTATAAGTTTCAGTTAAGTAGGAGACTGAAGGAGGAAGGTCACAAGTTCAAGGCCTTTCTGGGCTACAAAGTGAGTTCAAGGTCATCTTGGGCAACTTAGTGAGCCCTGTTTCAAAATAAAAAGTATAAAGAGTGCTGGGTAAATAGTTCAGTGTTAGAGCCCCTGTCTACTTAATACAAATGAGGTCCTGGGTTCAAGCAAATCATACGACCAAGTTCAAAGTCACTGAACCTGAGAGAGAGAGAAATACATTCAATGAGAGAGAGAGAGAGAGAGAGAGAGAGAGCCAGAGTTACAAGACAAGGGGAGGAGGGAGGAGGACTTGAGAACAGCAAAGCAACTTAACCTTCATATATGTGTGAGAGTAATTAGTTCCCTCCACCCAGCCTCACCCTTGACTCTAGGAAGCTGCGCCCTCCCACAAAAGGGGAAATGAACACCTGGGGTTTAGGTGCACAAACGGGACCATACCAATTCTTATTTCCCCTTAGCAGTGAGCTGGGACTCTTTCCCTGGTGTCTCAGTCAGGGATCTTCAGAGGATAAAGGGGATTTGTTAGAGTGGCTTACAGGCTGTGGTCCAGCTAGCGCAACAATGGCTGGCTACCTATGAAAGGTCCAAGAATCAACAGTTCAGTCCCCGAGGCTGGGTGTCTCAGCTGGTCTTCAATAGATGCTGGAATCCCGAAGAAGTAGGCTTTCATCGTCAGTGAAGGAATGGGCCTGCCAATGAGAGTGAGGGCCAGCAGGGAAAGAGTGGAAGCTCCATCCTCCCATGCCCTTTATATAGGCTGTCAGAAACCAAAGGTATGACCCACATGAAAAGTCCTCAAAAGATCTGGATTAAAGGTGTGTCATCCTATTTCAAATGGTTTGCTCAGGAAAATAATCCCACAGGTGTGTCCAGCTGCTTGGGTTTTAGTTAATTCCAGATGTAGTCAAGTTGACTACCAAGACTAGCCATCACACCTGGTGAGCCATACAGCTCTCACTTGATCTTTGCAGCTGCCTGGAGTGTCTAAGAGAGATCAGTAGAACCTGGGCACACACAGAGAAAGGGCCCTATGAGGGTGCAGGAGGAAGACGGCCATCTATCCACATCCAATAGGAGGGACCCAGGAGGGAAGAAACAAGCCTCGAAGTCTCTTCAATTTATTCTGGGTTATTCAGCCTTCAACACAGCGACAGAATCAGCTTCCTTTGTTCATGCTACCCACTCTGGGGACCTTTATGACGGTGGCTCTAGGTGCCACAGTAAAGTCTCCTAATTCCACACAGTCTAATTTTCATTAGCGACAAACACAGCAGAAATACGGATGGTCTCGTGCAAATGTGTTTGCTGTGCGGGATCGTGGAAGACAGAAGAACTTGTGGGCAGATTAAAATAAAGACAAGTTCATTCCTGTCCTCTCACCCCTAGGGGAACTTTTCAGCTACTCAAAGGCCAAGACCAGGAGCTCAGATGGTAAGAGCCACCAAGGTGTTTAGCCCCTCACCTCTCTCTGTACTTTTGTTCAACCCACAGGTCACTGTCGCCATCTATTTGGCAGGGATTGTGAGTGGCTCAAGAGCCACCTCTAGTCTGGTCTTAGTTTTTCCTCCTACAGTTTGACTGCTCCGAGAGAGCAGGGACAGAGGAGTTGGCTCCAAAGGTCTGCGCTTCAGGACTTCCACCTCTTTCCAGCAGCCTCTGCTTCAACTAAGACTGAATGGAGGAAGGGGGGACGTTATCAAGAAGGCCCTCAGGGCTGGAACTGTGCTGCTGTCCTCTGGGATACATAAAGGTCTCCAGGTCTATAACTGGGATTTGCAACCTGCCAGGCTGGCCTTGGGTAGATGCCCGGGAACCTTATCTTATTGTTTTGGCTATAACAAAACCGAGGGAACGGGGGAGGGGGCAGCTATGTATGCAAGTAGAAGGAGCAGAGGTATGGATACAAGGCGTGAGAAAGCTCAGAAATAGGCAGTAATTCCTCAGCCAGGTGTCCAGGGCTTCAGAAGGTCACAGTCCTCCCAGTCTGGGTTCAGCTTGATGAATGAACAGCCAGGCAGGAGGCAGCAAGCTATTACTGGCAGTCAGTGTCTGACAGTCATCACCCTGACAGTGGAAGAGGCAGCCTCACCCCTGCTGTTGGCCAAATGTCCCCAAGGAGCTCCACAGGTTCCGTGTGACTAGACTAGCCATTACTAATGTTATATTGACATTGACTTGTGTCCTACCAACACCTCAAGGCTTCACCGCCCATGGGAGGAGCTGTATCCTCACATACCTTCAGGTCTGACCAGTATGGTTCATCTCACCTCACTCTCACCCTACAGCCATACATCCTTCCTTATCCCCACTAGCCACTCCTGAGGCTTCTGCCCTGGAGCTAGGTGGAGTTCCTCTGTGCTGTGCGCTCATAATTCCTGAGTCATTCACCATAGTTCAGGGCGGTGGTTGCTTTGTTTTCAAGACCCATGTTTGGTTTCATGGTTTCTTTTCTTTCCTTTCTTTTATATGTATTGTCTGTGTGTGTGTGTGTGTGTATGTGTGTGTGTGTGTGTGTGTGCACACGCGTGTATACACAGTACAGTTTTGGGGAGTCATATCTCTCTTTCCATCTTGAGAATCCAGGGGATAAACTAAGGTCCAGCTTTTACCATCTGGCCGATCCATCTTGCTGCCTGACTTCATGATTTCTTTTGTTTGTTTGATTGGTTTTGTTGATTTGTTTTCCTCAAGACAGGGTTTCTGTGTGTAGCCCTGGCTGTCCTGGAACTTGCTTTGTAGACCAGGCTGGCCTTGAACCACCTCGATCCGCCTACCTCTGCCTCCAGAGTGCTGGGATTAAAGGCATGCACCACCACCATCCCGGCACTTCATGGTCTCTTAACTGCTGCCTTTGCTGAGGTGGGGCATACTGTGCTTCTGTGGGGACTGGGATCCCTTGAGCATTTGAGGGTTGATTACAAGAGATGTTTCCCTGCTTCAGAGATGGATCTTCCCTTGAAGAGAAGGCAGGTTCACCTCTGTGCCTCCAGTTTCATGTGACTGAAGATACACAGGGTTGCACACTGGGACTCTTTCCTCCAATCGGACTTTCCCACTATTTAACTATCTAGTCTCCATATACAGATAGGCAGAACATCAAGAACCCCTAGCCAGAGAAGAAACAGTTACACGCTCACCCCACAGCACCCTCCCACTCCACACCTACTGCCAAGTGGGACAGGGGGCGGTGGGTGTGTGTTGTGGGCGCAGCAGCCCTGGGGCCCAAAACTGAGCCTGCTCCTTCCAAATTCAGACCCAGAACAGGGCAGGAGTTTTGTCCCAGTTCCAACCCGTATAGCAGCAGTTGCAGGGGGCAGTGTCTCCTGTCACCATGGGCAGTGCTGGCGCACAGAGCCATGGGGCCCCCCGGTTCACAGAGCTGATGGGTGTGTGGCTTTGACATGCCAGCTCACAGGGCTGGGCTGCCCAAGCACCGTTCCTTTCCATTTCTATCAGTGGAATCGTCTCCCAGACCTTCCCTCAAACATGATGCTGTGCCTGAATTGCACAACTACCCTTGACAGAGTTGCCTCATCTGCCTTAGCAGCCTTCCATTAACTTACTCAACAGTTAGAGAGAAAGTCTAATTACGAAGTGCCTCTTATTAGAAGGTCAGGGGCCCAGTAGGCTTTCATTCTTGCTCACCTTTCCCAGAACCATAGCACGCCAGCCT
>LOEQ01000903.1:356414-370480 GCA_001685075.1 Bramus lutescens | reverse complement strand
GCCTGCCTCTGCCTCCCGAGTGCTGGGATTAAAAGCATGCACCACCACCGCCCGGCCTCGTGTCTTGCAGTTTTAACACCATCATCAGGATTATCTTTTTAAATGGCTTCCTAATAATGGAATTGCCACTACACCACCACTTAGGAAGGGAATGAAGAAGTCCAACAGAGAAGATCTGTTGACATCCTTTGTGGAAAGGTCAGAGGTAGCTTGGCACAGAGGTATACCCCTATAGTCCCAACCTCAGGGGGCTGAAACAGGAGGCTTCAGGTATGGCTGGAAGCAGGTGTTTGGGTGCTATGGAGGATCCATGCCCACTGCCTAGGTTTGCTTTGTCCCGCTGGTTTCATTTTCATGCTTGCTTCCCACAGGAGGCCATACACTGGATACCAGAGTCTGTAGTGTACCAGCTCCGAGTTAAAGCAAGTAAGCGGGGGAGCAAACAAGCAAATAAATCCCTTCTTTCTTCAAGGGCTCCAACAAACGACCTAGACCAGCATTCATTAGAACAGTGGATGGTATGACCATCTCTGGACCGCCCTCTGTGGTCAGGAAGGGATGTGGTCCTCTCATTGCTCTGGCCTTGGTCTCAGTTTCTGCCCATGACCAGTGATTACCAGTAACTCCGTTCAAATTGCATTGGTAGAGAGTAGAGACGGAAGGTGATCCCTTCAAGTCTAATTGAGGTGCTATTGGCAGGAGGAGGAGGAGCGGGAATTTGGCAGGCAGGAACCCTTCCAACATGTCCTTTGTGGGATGTTTCAGCAAAGTTTTAAAGAGACTGACAATGCAGAGGCTTCTGGGAGACCAAGATTCCTTCATCCCATTGGGGCAGCTCTCTCTGATCTAGTTTAAGTATGGTTCTTCCACGTGGGATTTTGTTGTATATGAAGTGAGGACTCTGGGGGAGGGGGAGCACATAGGGGACAGTGAGATCGCTCAGCAGGTAAAGAGGGTTACTGCCGAGCCAAGGAATTGGGAACCGTGTAATAGAGAGAATCAACTTAACAAGTTGTCTACATACACACAGTGGCACACTTGCGTTCACACGTGGCAAGCGGGAGAGCAAGCGAGAGAGAGAAGGAAGAAGAAACAGAAATAAAGGAAATCGTAAAGAGATTAAGAACATTTGAAAAGCAGTGGTCATATGTGCCGTCTACCTCCAATGGTTGAGACTACCCAACGTTCGTTTTCTTTCTCTCCTCTAAGCCTGTTAAGTTGCTGGTTTGTTTTTCTTTCACCTCCCTCCTCCCCTCTCAGCTTTTCCCCTCAGCACTTCTCACTCCAACATAAGCACCGAGACATGTGCCTAGGTCAGTATGATGGGGCCAATATGGGACAGGATCTCCACTTAGGCTCATCCTTCCCCTCCCTCTGATCCTGCCAGTCAGACTCTCCCCTACTCCATCCTCCCCCTCCGGCTTCCTGAGAGCCACCGGGATTTAGGAGGTTTGACTGAGCCCTGATAGTGCTGGCCTGACTTCTCTGGTAACAGAGTCCTCTCTCCCTGGCCCAGGTCCTGGCCATCCTGATGGATGTGTTCACAGACGTGGAGATCTTCTGTGACATTCTAGAGGCAGCCAACAAGCGAGGGGTATTCGTCTGTGTGCTGCTGGACCAGGGAGGGGTGAGGCTTTTCCAGGAGATGTGTGACAAAGTCCAGATCTCTGATACTCATCTCAAGGTAGGGGCCCAGTGACAGTTCTAATGGATGCCCTGTGTCCATCAGATAGGACGGTGGCAGCTCATGCCCCATCTCCATATCTCTAGAAGGTTTATTTCTTGCTCAAGTTTCTATATAGGCCATCCAGTCCTCTTTGGTCTTATACTCTACTCTAAGGTGTATGGGGTTAAGAAAGAGGACCGGAGACTTCTAAAGGATATTATTAGGCCCTGACCTGGATGAGGTGTTCATCATTTCTAGCTATAATCCTTTGACCTGGAAGGAATGGATGTATATATAGGGCCTGAGATGTTTCAGGGCACCGTGACTACCCAGTAAAGAGGCTACGTTTTTCTCTCCTCCTCTCAGCTTCAGAAACAAAGCTTATATGCCTCATAGCACAGGGCAACCCCGAGGACCAGGAGGATGTATCTTGAACTCCCTGAACCCAACAGAAAGTTGATGCTCTTAGTTTAACTAGATCCTCCCCTAGACACACATATATACTTCCCTCTCCTCGCAGGAGAAACATGGAGATAAGAATTTAATTAGCCATGCAAATTTGGGAGCACTGAATCGAAGTCAAAAGGAAAACCAGCCACAACTTTCATGAATGGGTCTGGCTGAACAGCTGAAGGATGGTCGGTCCTCTGGGTTCCTTTTGTATCCCCCTCTCAACTCAGACATATCAGCCTTCAAAATACTGCCCCCACCATACACACACTGCCTGGGAGGCAACTTAGTTCAGGGATTCCTCCTGATGCCGCTGTCTACAACCAGGGTTTGCCTGACCTTCCCTGGGTCTCTCCTCCTTAACAAAAGGTCATTATAATAGATTGAGAGAGTCCATGCAGGCCTTGCCTTCATGGACCACACATACAGAGCAGTGGCTATGTCCTCTTGCCACTAAGATGCTGGGAGGATCTTCTAGAGGCACTGGAGATTGGAGGCCATGGACAGGCATTGGTAGGGTCCTGCAGTATTCCACAACCCTTGGCAATAAACCTAAAGGAAATCCCCACACATTCCCTGCTTTGACGTTTATAAAGTCTTCCATGGGGTCCAGCTGAGGCATGGACACTAGATGCTGCCAGGGAGACAAGATACAAACAGAGTTAAGATTGCGGTCATGAACACGCCTTTTCTCCAAATGGTCCAGGGTCCATCATGACCTTCACAGCACTGCCTCCTCTTGCTATACTGGGCCAGCTCTCTGGCCAGCTTAGTAAGGAACTCACATCACTAAAGCCACCTATGGACTTGCTCCGTGATAATTCAAACCTTTTGTGGTCCGTGAAAGTCTAGATTAGGGCTCCTTGATTATCAAGCCCTTGTCTCTCTTTTATTTGCTGTCTTGTTTTTGTTGGCATTCTACCCTTTTTTCCCCATTACCATCTATTGCCAGAGCAATGGGGAGGGGACTTAGAAAACTAGGCCAACAAAAAATGTAAATAATACAAAATCTCTCCAAGCTTAGATAAAATCTTGGTGAACATCCTTCCAATTTCCTATGCAAATTGTCTCGGCATGTTTGGGTTGCTACAGCAGACTGTCCTAGACTGGGTGGCCTAGAAACAACTGAGATTTATTTCTCACCGTTCTGGAGGCAGCAAAATCTAAGATCAAGATGTCTACAAATTCAGTGTTTGGTGAGGCTCTCTTGCCTTGTTTGCAAATGCCTGTCTCGTTGTGTCTTCTTCATATGGCATACAGAATGGGGAACTCTCCAGTCTGTTACACCGGGCACTAATCCCTTTACAAGGCTCCACCTTTGGAGCCAATTACCTCCCAAAGGCTGTGGAACCACTGCATTGAAGATCAGGTTTCACCATAGAATGGGGGGACATGTTCCGTCATAGCCCACATGTTTATCAATAAGCACACAGCTAATAAATGTCACCTTCACTTTCCCTCCAACAGAACATTTCCATCCGGAGTGTGGAAGGGGAGGTGTATTGTGCCAAGTCAGGCAGGAAGTTTGCCGGCCAAATCCAAGAGAAATTCATCATCTCAGACTGGAGATTTGTCTTATCCGGATCATACAGGTGAGTACTGGTTTCAGCGGCTATTACAGCTTCCCGGCAGTGAAGGGCTGAGTGGTACCAGCTGAACCCCAACTGCTCCCAGGGTATAAGATCTTCTCCCTGTCCCGGAGTTCATCAAATAAATGAAGCGAGAAGCGAGAAATGGGGCCCCTTCCTGGTCCTGAAACCAGACACAGAATTCTCTTTTTACCTCTCAAGTCCCTTAGGAATTGTTATAAAACCATGGATTTGTTGTGTGTTGTACAACATGATCCGTTTTGCTTTTTTTTATGTTGTATGTGCGAGTGCACATGCATGTGTATCGTGTGGGGGACTATTTATAGAGGCCAGAGGTTGCTTTGTCTTCTTCCTGGCTTTCCCCCTGATCTTCTGAGACAGGGTTTCTCACCACAGTTACACTGGCCTGGCCCGCCAGGGAATTCCAGGGAGCTTCCTGACTTTGCCTTCCCTGGGTTGGTTTACTGACACGTAGGACCACACCTGGCTTTTCCACATGGGCGCCAGGGATCCTAAATGAGGCCCTCATTGCTTTCACAGTAGGCTGTTCACTAACTGAACCATCTCCCTATCCTCTAACCTTTTATGATTTCAGGGCAACCAGTGTATTGAGATTTATTGATTCACACACAGTTCACCTCCTTAAATGTGCCATGTGGTTCTCCTTAGCTTATTTACAGCGTTGCTTAACCATCGTCACTACAGTCAATTACTGTCACAAGATGCCCGTTCCTATTGGCAGTCGCTGACTTGGTCTCACCTAGACTTTTTGTATAAAAAAACCATGTATGTGGCCTCCTGTAATGGGTTTCTTTTACTCAGCATAGTGCTTTTTTTGTTGTTGTTTTCTTTTTTTCGAGACAGAGTTTCTCTGTAGCTTTGGCGCCTGCCTTGGAACTAGCTCTTATAGACCAAGCTGGCCTCAAACTCACAGAGATCTGCCTGCTTCTGCCTCCTGAGTGCTGGGATTAAAGGCGTGTGCCACCACCGCGGGCTCAAATTGTACTTTTTTATGGCATTGATGTCACTAATATTTGCATAGCATCTCAATCTACTTGTGTAATTATAACAAAAATGCCATAGGCTGGGTAGCATATGAATATATGTTTAGTCCTGAAGGCTGGGGAGTCCAGGGTAAAACTGGTAGCTAACATAGTGCCCAACAAAGGCCTATTTCCTGGCTCTCAGACATTGTCTTTTTGTAAGTAGTCCTTGATACCTGTCATCTAGGCAAAACCCCAATCAGAAACTGATTCTTTACCGAGTAGACCTTGGATTACCACCCCAAAGATCTGTCTTCCTTCTCATCTTCAGCCAGCGGATTGTAGAGCATCTGTCCCTCACAGTTTGTCTTGCCCATCTGTCAGAGGGTCTGCCCCTCTGCTCAAGTGGTCCACCTTGTCTCTGAGATTCTTCCTCTTGTCACCAGGATCTCTCTATAGAGTGGTAGGGAAGGCTCCCACATATCAAGGCCACTGAGACTTTTATTCCGCTTGGGCCTGGTGTTTAGTACTTAGATTGAAGGTTAACTCAGGAACAACATATTAGCAGGGTATGGGTGCTAAGCTACAGGTAGATTCCTTCCTACACAGTGAAGTATAAATGTGCTTTTGTAATACATACTAGGAAATGCCCATAGCATTTTTACTAAGAAAAGCTGTTCACCCCCCCCCACACACACACACACAGCAAAAGGGATGAGGGAGCTCTCTGGAGTCTTTTTTTGTAAAGGCTCGCCTCTGTTAATTACTGAGCAAGCTCCCTGTGGTCATTTTGGTAGGGACACACCTGTTTTAGTTACTGAGTAAGCTCTCTGTAGTTTGTGTTTGTTTTTTTCTTTGTTTGTTTGTTTTGTTTTGGTAAGGGCACACCTCTATTGGTTACTGAGTAAGCTCTCTGTAGTCACTGCTGTAAGGACATGCCGCCATTGGTTACTTTCCTTGTCTGTATGTGTAACAGCTGGTGGGTAGGTTCGTCAACTCTCTTGCTGCTGGGACCCAACACGAAGAGGCTTGAGCAAGCGGAGGCCTGTTCTGGCTCATAGTCAAGGGAAGCCACAGCTGCAGGGGCTTGAGGCATCTGGTCACAGTGCATGCACAGCCCAGAAGCAGGGAGTTATGAATGCTGACAGGTGGCCTTCTCCTTTTATTGTAGCCCAGGAACATAACGGCACCACCACAGTTGAGGTGGACCGTCCCACCTCCATTAACCTCGTTTAGCTAACACCTCCCAGGCTTGCCCACGGTCTTGCATCTTGTGGGATTCACCGTCCTGTCAAGCTGACATTAGCCTCCATGGGATCAGGAAGGAGATAGGTGTTCACTTTAAATACAGGGTTGTGATGTAATCCCTTAATAGCTGGCACACACAGCCCCAGCAACCACCTTTCTAGCTTGGTCCCAATTTCTAAAGGCTCCACAACCTCCCAAAATAATGCCACCATCTGGGGACCAGAATTCCAACAGATGAGCCCCTGGAAGGCATTTCAGATTCAAACCATAACAGGCACTTAATCTCATGAGTGCTCCACCCTCGAGAACTAATCACTGTCTGGCACCCTGCCTCTCCCCTTCCCCTCAGTCTCATTAAGGGTTAGGGGTTGTGTTCGGGAGAGACATCAACACCGAGTTCTAACACAAACCTCCCTTTCCCCAGATCCTTTGTATTAGCCAGCGTTCTTACAGCGAAGTATCAGAGGCTGCTGTGAAACCAGTCAGGAGCCACATTGTGTTGTTAAGGGGCCACACTGTTAGACGCTGTTATTAAATCGACATCTCTTACAAGAATGTTTCTGTTTCCTAAGCCTAATGTATCCTGCAAACAATGTGTGACTCCATAACGTATGACCACCCCTTGCTAAAAACTCCTGAACCTGTGAGATATGATTGCCCTTTCGCCTAACAAAAATGTGTCTACCCAGAAACCTTCCTGCCTCCCCTTCCTTGTGATATGATCTTGCTCTTAGCTACTCCACGGGCAGCCGGAGTCCTGCATTCCCCCACCCGCCAGCACTATTNGTCCAGGTGCTAACAGCCAGTTATCCTCGGCAGCTGTTCTTTATCAACACTAACCCTTCCCCAAGAAAGGGACTTCAAAACCCAGAGAGAGACTGCCCTCTGAAAGCCCGGCTTTGGGAGAGGCAGCTGGCTGGCCAGTTCTAAATACAGCTTGCTTGCTTTCATCAGACAGTCATGGAATTGGTTTGGTTTTGGTTTTTGTTTTTTTCCAGGTCTAACCCAACTAACTTTACACAGAGAAAAGTTGTATTTGGTTCACAGTTTGGGTAGATTAGTCTGCCCTCTGGGGAAGGTGGTACAGGATAATGGGTGTAGGGGGACGCCAACGCTCACGTCAGAAACCTGGGCAAGAACCAGAGGAAAGGCAGAGCCACGCTGGTTTTTGATCACTATTTTATTTGTGTAGAAGGTTGTTTTGCTTGTGTGCATGTCTGTGTACCACGTGATGCCTGGAGCCTCGAGAGGCCAGAAAGGCCATCAGATCCCCTGAACTGGAGTTAAAGGTGGCTGTGAGCCACCATGTGGTCCTCTGGGAAAGCGTCCAGTGCCATTTCTCCAGCTTGCCCACAATAGCTCCCAGTTACCTAAGGTTCTCTCCTTAAGCCCCACCTCCTGTAGTTTGTTTACCTAGGGAGGTGAACTATCAGTCTAGGGAGCAGTCCTTAACACGTGCGTCTTTGGTAGTCATATCCAAACTATAGCACCACTATGTTCAAGCTTTCTGTTATATTTTGACAGTTGCCCTTGATACAAAAATATGCCTAAAGTAAGGAAGGTATCTGTAGTTGGCCTTTTTATTCCTATTATTATTATTATTATTATTATTATTATTATTACATTAAAATTCACATAAAGTGAAATTAATCATTTCAAAATGTTTGATTCAGTGGCATTTATTAGAGTCACAACCCTGCACAATCCTCACCATTTAGTTATAAAATTTTTTCATCACCCCCCAACAAAACTCTCTACCCATTAAGAAGTCACTCTCATTTCCCTTCCTCCCCTACCCCTAGTGGCCACTAGGCTGTATTTTGAATGAATTTACTTCTCTAGGCATTTTATAGATGAGCCAGGCACTATGTGGTATTTTGTGACTAGTTCTTTTTATTTAACACAGTGTTTGGGGGGATTCTACCAGCTGTGACATGCCTCGGTGTGTTACCCCTCTTAGAGCTGAGCAGTGTTCCACCGTGTGGATGTACCACAGCTTGCTCGACCATTCGCCCTCTCACAGGGATGTTCCCTGTCTCCTGTGGAAGCAGAGGTGATTTAGCTAATGAATGGAGAGTTGACAGTTACTTTAACCTGAAATAGAAATAGAGCGCATAAATAAAATGTGCCTTTTAGAACCCATCAGTGGCTCTCCTTCTGCATTACCAGTTATTGCAGGGATGATGAAGAAGATGGCCCCGAAAGCATTGTGTCCCACCAGGGGTTCCTTGCTGGGGGAGAGGCAGGATGAAGCTATGGTACCAGAGAAGGGTTTCACCTCCCAGGAAGTTTTGATTATTTATCTCACTATTGAGTCATCTGTGTAAGCAAGGACACAGGGAAACCCCTGAATTAGACCACTCTGTGGGTAGAGAGAAGGGTTTATTGGGTCAAACTGCCAAGACTGTCTCTCCTTGCATATGTGTGTGTGTGTGTGCGCGTGTGCGTGTGTGTGTGTGTGTGTGTGTGTTCGCAGGTGTTAGGGGAGTGGGGTACAGTCCAGCATAGCCTGGGAGATGGCATGGGGACTTGGATCTGTTGCAGGCTTGCTTGAGTTCATTGCTGGAGGTCATTGTCAGTAGGGCACAGACAAGGGAAGTGATGACTTTTCCCAACAGACACCAGCTTCCCACAGTTTCTGGGGAATGCTGAGTTTAGATGTTGTTGTTCTGCTAGCGGTCCTCTGTTTACCCAGACAGAGTCCAGCCTAAGCTGAATTCAGACCATCAGGGGTGGCCATTGTCACCAGCACTGTTTGGGGGCCCTCCTTGAACCTAACAATCTGCATACTTCCTGGATTTTGTTTCATCTTTTCTATAAAATGTCACCACAACTAGCAAAAGAAGTGGGAAGAAACTAAGAATTTTTTCTCGCCCCAGTTCTAGCCAGAACTGTAAGTATATTCACCTCCCTTCGCTAATTACTGTCTGCTGGTTTTCTTTCGCTATGACTGCAAGGCACAGATCTCAGGCTCCAGACTCTGCTAGCCGGTTTGGGAGAACCGGTCAGGAATGTGTATTCCTTGCTGGCCAGTCAACCCTGCAGTTGGAGTCCTTGGGAATTCCAGCAGCTGCTGGGATCCTGGAATGATCCCCTACTCAGTGCAGTGCTGGATGTGTATATATGCGCCTCATTGATAAACTGGTTAAGGGAAAGGCTCTTCTTTTTCTGATTTGCTCTTCATTTGGAAAAATTCTTTGGTTTTGTGGTTTGTAAACTCTTACGGTCTGTCCTTTCTCTATGCAGTTGGCACTCATTTGTAAAGAGGTTCGAGAGGACCCAGGGACACTTAGAATGCTTATCTCGTGGTGGCCGCTTCTGTTTTGTTTGAAAACTGGAGTAAAGATTGCACGCCTGGACCTTTGCAGCCATTTGGTTCTACGTGTGATCTATCTGTTGTTCTGGAATAAAGAGTCCGCATCTGGTGCTTAAGTAGCAGTGTGGACAATCTCCCTTGGATTGTAGGGTATTCATTTGAGCTATTTTCCATTTTGATTCTATAAACTTTGTATTAGTACCTGGCTGAGGCCTGATCTGAGCAGACACTGAATTCTGGGGTGATTAACAAATAGCCACTGACAAAAAACTTGGCCTACCCTTCAGATTCCTGAGAGTCACTTAATAACCTAAGGATACTTTCTTTTTTTATTAATTAATTTTTTTATCATTTATTTTACATCCCAACCACAGTTTCCTCTCCCTCCCTCTCCTCCCATTCCCCACCCCTTCCTCCCCTCTGCTTCCCCATCCACCCCTCCTCTGTTCAGAAAGGGGCAGGCCTCCCATGGGTGTCAACAAAGCCTGGCATATCAAGTTGAGGTAGGACTAAGCTCCTTCCTTTGTATTAAGGCTGAGGGAGGTGACCCAGTATGAGGAATAGGTTCCTGAAAGCCAGCCAAAGCATTAGGGACAGTCCCTGTTCCCACTGTTAGGAGTCCCACAAGCAGACCAAGCTACATAACTGTCACACACGTAGAAGGCCTAGGTCTGTCCCACGCAGGCTCCCCAGCTGTTGGTCCAGAGTCTCTGAACTCCTATGAGTCCGGGTTAGTTGTTTCTGTGGGTTCCCTTGGGAGACCCATTCTTTTTACATTTCTTCTTTTGAGCTCATCCTTGGCATGCTGGATTTATGTGATTTTATGTGTTGGACTGATATGATTTTCTCTATGATGATTGAGAAAGGCGAAGTTCTGGTGCCTTAGAAGTCCTGTTAGGAGGCAGAATTGGAAATGCTCTCTGCCCGCTCTGGGTGACTCTAGATGTAGATGACTGGAGCTGTGGCAGAGCCGACAGATGGCTGACCCCAGACGGAGTAGCCTCATGAGGAATCTCATCATTGGGTGAGCCTGTCTCAGTCCTGCATGGAAGAGGCTTCAATATCTTGTTGTACACAAGGGCCTGGTCACCCTGCGCTTTCAGCTACTCAAGGGTGTAAGGATTTTGGGAGACACCTAAAAGGGGCTTTTTAGCATGCTGATGGCACTCTGGGAAGAAGTCCCCACCAAGCAGCATAACTTATTGACCCAAAACATTTTCCTACCACTGACTTCTTCAGCCATCCTGAGACTCTAACCCAACGGAGCTCAAGACAGTAAAACTTAATCTAATGCCATATTTGCTGAAAATATTAAATAGCCTCCTCCAGATGCTGTGTTTCTTTAGTTTTAATCTTACTAAAGTTGCTATTCTTTTTTATTTATTTTTTTTCTAAACAATCTTTTTATTTAACATACTAATCCTAGCTCCCCCTCCCACTCCTCCCACCCCACTCCTCAGAGATGGTAAGGCTTCCCACAGGGAGTCAACAAATTCTGTCATATCACGTTGAAGCAGGACCAAGGCCTTCCCCCTGTATCTAGGCTAAGCAAGATATCCCTTCATAGGGAATGGGTTCCAAAAAGCCAGTTCAGGCACCAGGGCTAAATCCTGTACCCAATTGCCAATGGCCCCTCAAACTGCCCGAGTCACACATAAAGTTGCTATTCTTGGTATATCCTATTTAAAATGTTTTTTGCATCTATGTGTAGGCATTTTTGCATAATTTTTAGACTGTAGTTAGGATGTTAAATAATTTTACAAGCTACTCCCTCAGAATGTCTGTCTTCCTGTTTCTGTTTCTTCTGCCATCTCTTCTAAACACCAGTTATTCAGAGCCTCTTGGATCTACCACAAGGACAAGAAAGGATCTAGGAGCATTGTCCTTAGGAAATGTGGGTGATGAGATGAAAAATAAAACCAAACAAAAATAGATGCTGTTGCTAAAGGGGCTGAGAGAATCTTAACTAAAGGAGATCAGACTGGGCCTGTGCCGTCCTGTGCCGTGCTGGGCCACCGCCTTCAGTGTCAAGGGAAACACAATCTCCACTGATCTTTAGTTTCTCAAAATATGGACCGTTTCATCCTCTAATCCCCAAACTGGCACCGTGTTCCTTCTGAACTAAGTAGGCTTAATCTTCCATGTCACACCTTCCCTCAGAAGAATGAACACTGCACTTGCTGGCTCATGTTCCTGCTCCGTGAGCTCCCCTCTCAGCTGCTTCCTTGGCCACGCAAAATGGAACAATGCTCCATTAGGTTGTTGGGAAGATCAAGCAAATGACAAGTTCGGATACTTAACTGCCTGATGGGGCTGCACAAAAAGGTTTGTTGAAGACATTGGCACAAAAAGGGCAGCCACGATGGCTCAGCAGGTTTCACATAAGCCTGATGACCTCAGTTGCGTTCCTGGAACTCTGAGAGTTATCCCCTGACCTCCATACAGTGCTGTGGCATGCAGAGGCACACACATACATCTCAGCACACACTCGCGTGCACACACTTTTTTATTTAAATGACTCTGATGTTAGATACAGTGGCTCATGCATGCTGTAATCCCAGCACTCTGGGATGGCAGGAGAATTGCTGTGAGTTCTGGGCAGCGTGGGCTACAGAGTGAGACCCTGTCTCAAAACAAACAAACCGGCATGTGCGTACTCATGTTCTGTGCTGGCCTTAGCTCCAGGCAGGGTCTGTTGCAAAGTGAGCTTGTCTCCTCAGCCCAGCACACCTAGGTCTCCGATAAGGAGTGATCTGACCTCTCTAATGGGTTCTGGTGAGTAAGGAAGAGGCTGCTATTATTATGAGCACACTAACTGAATGACTTGTAGAGCATTATTCCAGGAGGCAAGGCCCCTTCTTGTGCGTCATCCCTTCTGTGGGGCTTACCAGAAGAAAGTACTAGAGAGCACCACCGGGTTTCCCAGGACAGCATGCAGCGGGGCCAGGCAACACTGGACATACATCCGTCCGCTGGACCTAACGCTAAGACCTCTTTCCTAGTGACGGTCTGGGGAAGGACAGAGTCAGGCTGTTTACTCTGAACCTGTTTGGGCTGGGGTAAGAAGGGCTGGATAAGAGGGCAGGGTAAGAAGCAGGGCGAATGTGGAGGTTCATGGGAGTCTCTGGGAACCAGGCTTACTGTTCTGCATTGGTGGGAGCTGTGGGCTTGATGGAGTGAGCAGGGTCAGATGAGAATCCAGGTAAGGTTGCTTCGGTTTGGGGGCACTCGGGACTGAACCCAGGGTGTTGTGTGCGCTAACCAAACGCTCTACCGCTGAGCTATATCTGCAGCACTCTTTTTACCTTTTATTTGTCTGGTTTTTTTTTTATGGTTTTGTTTTTTCGAGACAGGGTTTCTCTATAGCTTTGGAGCCTGTCCTGGAACTAGCTCTTGTAGGCCCGGCTGGCCTCAAATTTACAGAGATCCACCTGCCTTTGCCTCTTAAGTGCTGGAATTAAAGGTGTGCGCCACCACCGCCCGGCTTTACTTTTTATTTTGATACAAGATCAAAATTAACTGCCCAGTCTGACCTTGAACGGTCTTCCTTACTTCCTCGGCCTCCCAAGGAGCTGAGATGATAGGCCCGTGAAATCAGGTAGGGTTTTAACAAACACTGAAAACCATGAACTACTTTTGATTTAGAGAATGGCTTTGGACAGTGTTTGGGATTTTCTCCTCAAGGCGAACTTTCGCCACTTATTGCCCAACAGCCGTTCTCCTGGGTATATAGCAAGAGAAACTTGTTCCCATGTACGTGGGAGACACACATGGGCAGGCTGAGATAGTACTGTGGATGACAGAGGTAAGCCAGTGCCTACCTAAGCAGTGAACCAGCCAAGGGGACAGTATGCAACAGTCAAAAAGGCACAGCAAGACGCAACAGGGAACACATCCTAGCAATGTAATAATATTAAAAGAAAAATCCTAGAAGATTGCATATATGTTTAAAAAACCACAAAAACTAAAATATTTACTTTTAAGAATAAATAGACATATACAGCATTATTCTAACTATGGACTAGGAAAGCAGGGTTTGGTGGTGTGGTTTGAATCTAAAATGTCCCCCACAGGCTTCTGTTTCAGACATTGATTCCCCACAGTATTGGTGCTGTTTGGGAGGGTTGTGGAAGCCATAGGGTGTGGGGCCTAGGTGGTAGAACTGGGCTAACTGGGGTTTGCCTTTGAAGATTCTGGCCCTGGCCACGGTTCTGGCTGGCTCTCTCTGCCTCCTAGTCCACCATCATATGAGCATCTCCGCCACGAGTTCTAGCCTCCATGAACACTTCTGTGCCTTCCCTGTGACACACTAACATCCTTGACACCATGAGCAAAACCAAAGCTTTGTCCCCAGAGCTGTTTCTGACTGTTTAGGTCACAGCGATGAAACAGAAACTAACACGGATGCTGTACACAGGACACATTCCACTGACCTTTTCCTAGCTCAGGACCCTATGACGAGGCTGCTGGGAGGGCCGTGCCACTAAGCGTGGGTTATGAGCCAGAGCCGAGGCTGGTGAGACGGCTCAGTGGGTAAAACCTAATGACCTGAGTTCTGTCGCCAAAAACCAGTCTCCAGAACCAGCTCCTGAAAGTTGTCCTGTGACCGTCACATACATGCTGTAGCAGGTCCCCGTCTGCACTCATACAAGTATCATACACCGCATGCACAATAATAATAAATAAACAAGATTGTAAAGGCAGTGAGTTTTTCATTTCCACAGTGCTAATAACATTATGTAAAACAGGAGAAGAAATAGATGCATGGGGCTGGAGAGATGGCTCAGTGGTTAAGAGCATTGCCTGCTCTTCCA
>LOEQ01000903.1:322322-334883 GCA_001685075.1 Bramus lutescens | reverse complement strand
TATTAACCAATGAAAGTAACACATAGACAGATGACCCTCCTACATCACTTCTTTGGCCTATGGCAGGGCAGAATATAGCCAGGATGGAAGAGATATAGAGAAAAAGTAGGCAGAGTCAAAGAGACACCAGGTAGCTGCCGAAGGAGACAGACACTACGTAGCTGCCCAAGAAGCAAGAGATAACAAAGCACAAGCCTCATGGTAAAATATAAAATAATAGAAATGGGTTAAGATGTATGAGTTAGTTAATGAGAAGCCTGAGCTAATAGACCAAACCATGTTGTAATTAATATAGTTTCTGTGTGATTTTCTGGGTCTGGGCAGCTGGGAAACAAGTGAGCAGTCTCCATTTACACTAACGAATAATGCTGGCAAGAACAAGAAAAGAGATACACAGCAGGGGAATGATGATAAAGGGCCACTCGGATGACTCGGGCAATCCAAAGGCACACAATGAAGGGAGACAGAAGTCCTCCAGGAGGAGATGAGATCGGGTCCTGCTCTGGTGCGGGAACAGCACAAGTCAGCACAAGGCTCTGCTCTGCATAGACCTGGGATACACACCTCCTCCATCAACAGCAAAGCATCTGCAGGGAAGTTAAGCTTCTTCACTCTCTCTGCAATTTCCTGCTGAGTCCTCAGGTTCCTCTCCAAAGCAAATGACATTTGCTGAGATTGAGTGAGCTGAAGCAAGAGCCTGAAAAACCAGAAAGTCTCGGCGTGAGAGGCTCTGCCACAGGGCAGCAGGGAACACAAGCTCCGACAGAGGCAGGCACTCAGCATCTGCAAGTCTGCATGCTGCACTAGGACCATCCCCAAGTCCCTACAACTTCAACTCTGAATAAGCTGCCTCCCTTTACATCTTATTCTAAAACAAAGGACTAGAACTCAAGGGGCTGGGGCAAACCTCAAGTCTGAGGGTAGCAGAGTCTCCAGTGAGTCTCTGTCTCAAAAACAATAAGGAAAACCGACAGGCAGGCAGGCAGCTAAAAGCAAAAACAACTGACTGAGAAAAGCTTTCTGTCCTGGGTCTGTTCCCAGATGCTGACATCTCTGACTCCACGGAAACTGAACCTCAAGGACTACTTAGCTTCGCTGGCACACCTGAATACCAAAACAGGGCCAAACCTCTGGCAACCACTGCACAACAGCCTTACTATGGATGTCCCAGTGATCCTAACCTGGTCTCCTCAGCCATTCATCCCTTCTTCAGAGCTCAACTCCCCATTCTAATGAGGAGCTCAGGCTGATATCCCATGGGCGCCCAGGTTTCAGTACATCAAGCTGAAATCATTCTTCCTTGGACCCTGATCTGCCCTGCCTACCCTTTTGTATGTTCCACCCCAGCAAATAGCACCCAAGCCACCTCTGCACCCATGGCACTCTTTGGAGTCTCCTCCTCCTCACCACCACGCTTCCCATATAGTCACTGGTCGCCAAGTCCCATCTGTTCTGTAATGACACTGTGTTCTACTGCTATTACCACTGCACTAGTCCAGGTCAGATCCCATCACTGATGACCACTGCCTCTCCACTGCTGTCCAAAGTCCCAAATGGCCATTTCCAGCCACCCCCACCCCCACAAATCACAGCTCTGATCACACTCCAATTCAAAGCCTATGAATATTCACTGGGCCTTCAAGAATAGGACTAAATCTTGATGACACCTAAGCCAGGGTGGCAGCACATGGCTATGGCCTTTGCACTGGAAAGGCTGAAGACAAAGGCATCCAACCAGGATGACCTTGGCTACATGGTGTGCACTGCCTCAAAATCAACCAAGGAGCAAAAAAGGTAAAGTCTTAAGCTAATAAAAAACCAAACACAATGAAAATGCTTAATAGCTAGCATTTACCAATAGCTAGCTTTCACCAACAGCTAGCATTCACCAACGGCTAGCATTCACCAATGGCTAGCATTCACCAACGGCTAGCATTCACCAATGGCTAGCATTTACCAATGGCTAGCATTCACCAACGGCTAGCATTCACCAATGGCTAGCATTCACTGACAGCTGGCATTCACTGATAGCTGGCATTCTCCAATAGCTTGTATTCACCAATAGCTAGCATTCACCAATATCTAGCATTTACCAATGGCTAGTATTCACCAATGGCTAGCATTCACCAACAGCTAGCATTCACTGATAGCTGGCATTCACTGATAGCTGGCATTCACCAACAGCTAGCATTCACCAATAGCTAGCATTCACCAACAGCTAGCATTTACCAATGGCTAGTATTCACCAATGGCTAGCATTCACCAATAGCTAGCATTCACCAATAGCTAGCATTCACCAACAGCTAGCATTCACCAACAGCTAGTATTCACCAATGACTAGCATTTACCAATAGCTAGCATTCACCAACAGCTAGTATTCACCATCAGCTAGCATTCACCAACAGCTAATATTCACCAATGGCTAGCATTCACCAATAGCTAGCATTCACCAATAGCTAGTATTCACCAACAGCTAGCATTCACCAACAGCTAGTATTCACCAATGACTAGCATTTACCAATAGCTAGCATTCACCAACAGCTAGTATTCACCATCAGCTAGCATTCACCAACAGCTAATATTCACCAATGGCTAGCATTCACCAATAGCTAGCATTCACCAATAGCTAGTATTCACCAACAGCTAGTATTCACCAATACCTAGCATCCACCAATGGCTAGCATTCACCAATACCTAGCATCCACCAATAGCTAGTATTCATCAAGGGCTAGCATTTACCAATAGCTAGTATTCACCAATAGCTAGCATTCACCAACAGCTAGCATCCACCAATGGCTAGCATCCACCAACATCTAGCATTCACCAATAGCTAGCATTCATCAATAGCTTGCTTCAGACCTTACACTGCAGTAGGCATTTTCGCCGTTCCTCCTTCTGTCAAGATGAGGAATCTGTGGCCCAGAGTTTATATACTTTGTACAAGGCCAGACAGCTGGCCAGCAGAACAGTGGGGTTCATGCGGTCAGCACCAGACACTTATTAAAGTCCTTCAGAATCATGTCTGGCTTCAAGTCTGGCCTTCTTCGTCCCTTGACCTGGTCCGGTGGCTTACAGCCCTCCTTGAGCTTCTCCCTGTGCTGTTCTAGCTACCTGTAGGACTCTGAATGAATACTACAGGATCATAGGGAGAGGCAATTATTTGAAAGGATTAAGACATGTGGCCTTGTTGGAGTAGATATGGCTTTATTGGAAGAATTGTGTCACTGGGGGTGGGCTCTGAGGTTTTGGAAATCCAAGCAGGCCCAGGGTCTCTCTCTCCTGCCCAAAATGTAGAACTCTGAGCTCTCTCCAGCACCATGTCTGCCTATGTGCCACCATGCTTCCTGCCATGATGATAATAGACTAAACCTCTGACCCTGTAAGCCAACCCCAGTTAAATGTTTTCCTTTATAAGAGTTGCTATGCTCATGGTATCTTTTCATGGGCAATAGAAACCCTAAGACATCGCCAGCCATGTGACTGCTCCTCTAAGCCTCCTAGCCGAGTTTTCTTTTTCTCTGTCTCACAAGAGCAACCCCTTCCTTACCTGAAAAACAGTACATGGGTGACCAAGACAGCACAGAGAACCATGGACTGCACAGGTGCAGGGCTATGGGGCCATAAACCGATCCCAATATGCAGCACAGAGAGTCAGGAGGAATACAATGAAAGAATTACACAATGAGCCCAGTGCTTGGTGGCCAGCTATTGAGCACTCCTTCCGAGGAATGTTCAGAGGAGCACAGCCCTGGAAAAGGCTGGTTCTTCCCTCCGGCTGGTCTCTGTGGTATTCTGCTCACACTAGGATGCAGCCCTCGGCCCTGTGTGCCAGTCATGGGCTACATGTATATTTTCTTCAACACAGTGACTGAAGCAAGAAAAGAGACTCTTGGTTTGGTTTTGTTCTGTTTTGCTTTGTTTTTTTTTTTTAACCATATTTATGAACTTTGCACCAAGCAGGTGCCTGGTATATGTGCTTCTGAACAAAAGTGGCACAGTCACTAGGCATGGTGGCACTCATCTTTGATGGTCCTTGGGAGGCAGAGGCAGTGGATCTTTATGAATTTGAGGCCAGCCTGGTCTACACAGTGAGTTCCAGGCTAGCCAAGGCTACATATTGAGAGCCTGTGTACAAAACAAAGAACAAAAGTGACAGTCAATGATAATTAGACATCTGCTAATTTTTTTTCTAATTCTTAGTTAAATTTCAATGGATTCTCCAGAATTAAGAAAAAAAATCTGTGCTCACCAGCGTCTGCTTCTAGCTCTGTGCTCACCAGTGTCTGCTTCTAGGTCTGTGCTCAACAGTGTCTGCTTCTTCACTGACAAATCACAGACCTAGTCAAAGGCGTTCCTTCTTCCTTTTCTCTCAAATCCATACATTGTAAGGATCCCAACTAGTTGGTGTCCCCAGAAGCTAGCATGGGAAGGCTCTGTGGCATGAACTAAGCACTAAGCACTATGTACTGTGCACCAAGCACTGTGTGCTCATTATTAACACTCAGTGCAAGAGCAGGCTTTCTTCAGAT
The DNA here is from genome assembly GCA_001685075.1 of Bramus lutescens. Classification (NCBI taxonomy): domain Eukaryota; kingdom Metazoa; phylum Chordata; class Mammalia; order Rodentia; family Cricetidae; genus Bramus; species Bramus lutescens. The sequence continues at coordinate 330,354 of LOEQ01000903.1, read as the reverse complement.
TTTTTGCCAGACACAAACAAGAAAGCCCTTCTTTAGAAACAGCTCTTTCCCTCTTAAATGTGTGCATTTTAATTGCTCATCACAGACTTTGTTTCCAATCTTAACACTCTATCTGGAGTAACAAGAGCTGTATTTTATTTGCTTTTTGTTTCTTTCAAGACAGGGCACTGACCACTGGGCAATGTCTGCCTCCTGCCTCCACCACCTCCCGACACTCCTGGGGTNGCACTGGCTGTTTTCCCTGCGCTGACTCCTACAGAAGCCTCCCCTTCTCACATCACATGGGACTGGGGTTTCCAATCTACAAGTGCAAGGGAAGGTTTCTTCAGTGACCACTGCCTGAGTTCTTCAGAGGTCCAACCCGTCCACCCTCATGCCCCCAATTATGAGACTTCGTTCAGTTGAGTCAGGGTCTCACTACATAGTTCAGGCTGGCTTTAAACTCATGATCCTCCTGGCTCAGGCTCCCAAGTGCTGGGATTCCAAGTCTATACCAATAGTATTATGAAACGTTTTAACATTTATTTGTGTACTATTGTGGCTTAGTATTCATTTCCCCAATGGTTGAGCGTTCTTGTAACAACAGGACATTAGAAACCATCATGTCTACTTCTTAATCACTGTAAACAGAGCAGTGCTTACCATGGATGCCCAAGTATCTTTGGGGCATGTTAGTTCAGAGTGCTTCAGATATATGCCACAGATCGGTCATATGGTAGCTTTATTTTTGGCTTTTGTTTTGGGGTAGATTTGTTTGTTTGTTTGAGACAGGGTCTCTCTACATAGCCCCAGCTGTCCTGAAACTCTCGATATAGACCAGGCTGACCTCAAACTCACAGAAATCTACCTGTTTCTGCCTCCCGAATGCTGGGATTAAAGGCAAGCACACCAGGCTCCTGCTTGGTTTTATTATTTTATTTTTGGAACCCCACACTGATTTCTAAGTGACTGCATTGGTCTAAATTCTCACCAGCCTTGTATGGGATTCCTCATTCCCTACATACCAAGGATGCTAACCTTAAAAATTAACTTAAATAAACAAGTCTTTCCTCCCTTCAAACAAAACCCAGCCTTTCTCCAATTGCATCCTGTGTGCTGATGTGCTCCTTCTTGGCTTACCTGGTGCGAATCAGAGAGGCGCATGCTTTCACCCGAGCCTCCATCCATGCTGCCTCTCTCCATTGTGCCAGACAGTTCTGCATATTCTTTGGAGCCTTTTCAGCCTTCTGGATATTACAGCCACTTGCTTCCATGGAAAACACTCCACTCTCAGGCAAGGTTGCCGGGAAACACAAAAGACGGCCTGTTCCAGAGTACACAGTGGAGGAACCGATGGCTTTGTTACTTGAGGGGACACTTGTTTGTCCCCAAGATAACGTACACAGGTCTGGTCCTGGACTCAGGTATGCCTCTGCCAATCTCCACCAGCCCCAAGGGTTCAGAGGATGCAGAGAAATCAGTTTTTGTAGGTACAGAATTGTCTTCTCCAAGCTCTGCAAACTGGAAAAAATAGCCAAATGGAGATAGAGCACCGTGGTGAGATGATCCATGTTGGTTGCTTTATTCTCCTGAGGAGAAGAAAAGGAACAAAAACTCTTAACTACAAAATGTTTTCATATAAAAATGAAAGCATCTAAAATCCCAAGTTGTGTATGTTATAAACCAGAAGTATTCTTAAGTGCTAAATGGGTCAAGTAAACTTAATACTTCCACAGACTTTGTGTTTCAAACCATAATCTAGGGTCAGTAAGAGGGCTCAGCAAATAAAGGCATCTGTAGCCAAATCTAACAAAATGAGCGTTATCACTCAAACATACATGGTGGAAAAAAAAAAGACTCCACATGAAAGCTGTGGCTGGCTGGCACATGAACACATGTGCACATGCACACACACACAAATATGAAACCATAAACCTAGAAAATGATTCAGTAAATGGTCCCCAGAAACTCCTAGATACCTGTCTTAGGGTTTCTATTGCTGTGAAGAGACACCATGACCATGGAAACTCTTATAAATGAAAACTTTCATTGGTGTTGGCTTATAGTTCAGAGGTTTAGTCCATTATTGTCATAGTGGGTGAGAGTGGCATGCAGGCAGACAGGTGCTGGAGAAGAAGCTGGAAGTTCTACATCTTGATCCGCAAACAGCAGAAGCAACTCTGTCATACTGAGCGTAGCTTAAGCATAGGAGACCTCAAAACTCACTCCTACAGTGACACACTTCCTTCAACAGGGCCACACCCCTAATAGTGCCACTACCTGTGGGGGCCATTTTCTCTCAAACCATCACAACACCCCAGTGCCACAATGCAGCAACACACGTGTAAGTGGCCTGACAATATTCAACACCAAAAATATAAGTGCCATGGATTGTTCAACTCTTATAATAGTTCTGCTATGGTTATCTGGGTAGGGTCAGGTTGATGAGGGGTCAACTTGTGATGCTCAGTCACAGCACTCGGGGAGCATCTAAGGACAGTTCTAGACTGCACTACTTAAGTGGGGAAGACCTCATAAGATGGCTTCCTATATGGAGCAACAGGGAAAGAGAGCCTGTTAGCAACTCTGGCCCACATTGCCTTGACTGCCAGAAGAGGCTGTCGTCTCAGTGACCCCCCTCCATCATGTCAGACTGCCTCACTGCAGCCCGAGACACAAAGCCCAGTGACCACGGAGAGTGGACTCTGAAACCATGCGCTAAGCACATCTCTTCTGCTGAGTCCTGTCGTTACAGGGATGAGGTCTGACATGGACTTTCTTACTAGGTACTGGTCTAATGGTTTCATTTTAATATTTCAGGGTTTTTAAACCCCAAGGTAATTTCCTTTAGGACTTGAAGGAATCCCATCTGCATCTTTGACTTAGCTTGGGACGTCTTACTTAGGACAACTCTGAAGTTCTCAGCTTGTTACTGAACCCAAATGCCTTCCCTGCTGTCCCTGGCCACAGGAGGTTGCTCCGCTTCCTTCTGACTTCCTTTCGAAGTCTCCTCGAGAGTCATCATCTCTCACCTAACCTACCATACGGCAAATGCCCTGTGGGTTAGAGAAAGGGTCCACTTTCTCCAAGTTAGTCTGCAGAGAGCAGATGGTGGAGTGAAACTGCCTTCGACCTGATGTGAGATCTAAGGAAAGGCCAGCCTGTCCAGGTCCATTCCTGCACAGAACCAAACCGAGGCCAAACTACCAAGTCTGCAGCCCACAGGAACCACTACAGCAGGAAGTGGAAGCCAGCTGAGTTCTAGGAGCATTCCTATGCCGAGAGGGAAGCCACGAAACAGACCCACCTAACTTATTTGGTGACACCAGCCTGCCTTGCTTTAGCTACTTCTATTGCTTACAGTTTTCCCTTCTTTGAAAGGCCACTAAAAGCCCTGGGTTCAATCCTGAATTACAGTATACGTCTACCACAGATGTTACTTAACTGCTGAACAATGATTCTAAAGTCAGGCTGTGCCCTTCTGAGCTGGCTTAGTGTGTGAAGGGCCTGCTGCCAAGTCTGAGTTCAACCATGGAAATCACATGGTAGAAGGACAGACTAACTCCCACCAGCTGTCAACCCCTGGAAGTCACACGGTAAAAGGACAGACTAACTCACCAGTTGTCAACCCTGGAAATCACACGGCAGAAGGACAGACTAACTCACCAGTTGTCAACCCCTGGAAATCACACGGTGGAAGGACAGACTAACTCACCAGTTGTCAACCCCTGGAAATCACACGGTGGAAGGACAGACTAACTCACCAGTTGTCAACCCTGGAAATCACACGGCGGAAGGACAGACTAACTCCCACCAGCTGTCAACCCCTGGAAGTCACATGGTGGAAGGACAGACTAACTCTCACCAGTTGTCTTCTGACCTCCGCATATGCTATGGCATATGTGTCCCCACCACCTCTAAGTAAATAAACAACATGTAAAAACAGTATTCTAATTATGCCTCTTATTTTATTTCTAATAAGAACATGTCTGGATGATATCCAGCAAGTGCTCCTCCCCTTCAGCTCCTATATATAATGCACTCTATAACTCAAACTATGTTGCCACTGGGAAGGCAGGTGTATGTTAGTGTGAAGTGGGTGCCACACACAGACTGTGATCCCTCCCCTTCCCTGCTTTTTTTAAACAGGGTATGTATGTATATATGTAGCCTAGACTGACAGGCCTTGAACTTGTGATGCTCCTATCACAACCTTCTGAGTGCTGCAATTACAAACACGCATCAGTATTCTGGGCTCTAGACTATGATTCAGATAACATGATTAATAAAGTTTACTGGTGTGGTAATTTGAATATAATTGGTCCCATAACCCCAAAGTGAGTGGCACTATTAGGAAGTGCAGCCTTCCTGGAGGAAGTGTGTCACTGCTGAGGCGGGCTTTGAGGTCTCTTCTGCTTGAGCTTTGCTCAGTGTGACCCTCAGACGACCTCCTGTTGCCTCCAAGACAGGATTCTCAGCTCCTTCTCCAGCACATGTCTGCCTGCATGCTGCCATGCTCCCAGCCATGATGATGATGGACTGAACCTCTAAACTGTAAACAAGCCACCCAATGAAATGTTTTCCTTTTTTCCTTTACAAGAGGAAAACATTTGCCGTGGTCATGGTGTCTCTTCAGAGCAATAGAAACCCTAAGACAACTGGTATGCTAAACCAATAAACAAGGGCTTGATGGCATAGTAGGTATGTCCCTCTTTGGACGTTAAATTCCATCTGAATGTGTTTCAGGGATTAGAACTTGAACAATGGGAACTAGAGATGATTCAGTGGTTAAGAGCTCTTGTTGCTCTTGCAGAGGACCCAGGTTTGGTTCCCAGCACCCACACTGCATAGCTTACACCAGCTGTACTCCAGCTCCAGGGGGATCCAGTGTCTCTAGGCTCCTCAGTACCTGCACCCCATGTCCATACCCACACTTGAACCCCAACACATATATGCACACAATTAAAAATTAAAATATATCTTAAAAAAATCTAAAAAAACAACTCACACATAATCCTACCACTCTGAGTGAGTATATAGTCCTCATAAAAATAAAACTTCTAAAAAGAAGGTTTCTAAGCAATAATTCTCATCTTAGCACATGATGAATATTCTAAGCACATCTATCATTGAAGCTCTGAGCTTCAGGTCAATAATGATACTGCTGATAGTTTCCTTCTGTAATCCCAGCCCTCAATTCTGCTTTTAGCAGGAAGTTTGTTTTTCAGGGAGTAAACAACGTTGATGTTCCTGGCACAGGAAAGTGTGAGAACAAGCGATGGAGCCACTCACCAAGTTTGCTGCAATCTCCAGTGCTTCCTGGTGTCTCCCCAGGTGAGCCAGACACCGAGCCTGGCCTTCCTGGACATCCCTTTTCATGGCAAAATTGGTAGATGGCAATTGTTCAGAGATGCTGGAGTATTCCTGCAGTGCTTTCTGGCAATTATTAGAGGAAAGAAGGGAAGGCATAAAGAGGGTAGGGAGAGAATCTAGTGCAGAGATGACCGTTCCCCCTGCAGAAAGTATTAGAACCAACCCCTCCAATGACCTGCGGGAGACCTAAGTGTTTCAACCAGGACTATTAATGTTTTTCTAAAAGGCAGAGACAGAATGTCTGTGGAACATAATGTCTACAACTATGGTAAGTATCACAGTATTAGAGCTAGTACATTCTAGAGGCTAACAGAATAGGCGTTGAGTCCTGGATTGACTGGGATGTGTGTGCGTGTGTGCACGCTCACATGAGAGAGATAGAGATAGAGAGAGAGAGAGAGAGAGAGAGAGAGAGAGAGAGAGAGAGAGAGAGTTCCAGCTGGCCTGGAATTTGCTATGTAGATTAATTAGTCTGACCATGAACTCACAGGGATCCACCTGCCTATGCCTCCACCTCCCAAGCATTGTGACTGAAGGCATATGCCACAAGGCCCAGCTATATACCTTATTAATATTTGTACAAATATGAAATGGGACATATATGTGAAGCACTCTGGAATCCAACTGTTTATTCTTCCCTTTTCCTGCACATTTTGGGGTATTTTGTCCCTATGACGCACTGGAGAGTCACACGTGAGTCCATATAAAGCCTGGGGAAGCAGACCTAAAGGAATTGCCAAAATATTCTTTGGTTGGAATTATAGAAAAACAGAGCATAGTATGGACCCCATAGAAAAGACCAAGACTTAGGCTTCTAAGGTCATCTACTGGTATCACGGAAGACTAACTCTATCTCCATGGAGCACACCCCGACCTTAGCGCACGCAGGCTCGCTACATGTGCGATTTAGTAGAACAAGCGCCCATCACAAGCATTGTAGTCTGACACGTGTTGACTCCCACCTCATATTCCCGTCGTCGGTAGGCCAGGTCCCCTCTAAATTTCTTGAGAGTGAGAACTTCTGAATCATCGCTACTTTCCGTCTCTCCATTAAACCACTAGAAATCAAGAAGGTGGCGTTAATGAGGAAGAGCGAAGCTAGGCTTTTTCCACTTTGCCATCAAAAGCAATTCCCATAATACAACTATTTAACTGCCAAGGACAAGAGTGTTTCAGGATGAGACTCAAGAGAAGACAGTGGACACAGAGTGGCTGTATTTTATTTGGTTTTTGGAACGGGGTCTCATTATCTGCACCCCAAGTGCTGAGATTACAGACATGACCACACGGACCAAATGACAGGCAGTTGTATGTGCAGTATAAGTGTGTGTACAGGTGTGTGTATGCTGTGTCTGGGTGGTGGAAGGGCCAGAAATCAATGTCACTTGTCTTTCTCCATCAGTCTCCATCTTATTTCAAGACAGGGTCTCTCACTGAACCTGGAGCCTGCCATTTGGCTAGACCGGCTGCCAGCAAGCCCTAGGATGCTCCTGTCTCCACTTTCCAGGGCCGGTTGCCATGCTCAGTTTTTCATACGGGTGCTTGGGTCTGCAGGCTTCGTTATCAAACACTACCCAATGCCCACTGAGCACCCCCCAACCCAGCCACCAGTGACAATCTTAATGATGGCCTGACTTTTTAAAAACATTTTTTAATTTATTATATATGTGAGGTCAGATTCATGCCACGATGCATATGTGGAGGTCGAGGTCAGGACACTCTTTGCTGAAGTCGGTTCTCTCCTTCTACTACGTGGGTTCTGGTGACAGAAGTTGGGAGAAAAGAAAAAAGAAAGAAAGAAAAGAAAAAAAGCACACACATTTTCAACGATATCCTGTATGGTGGCAAGGACTTTTAAAGTGTTATCTGGAGCTGGAGAGATGGCTCAGCCATTAAAGACTAGGCTCACAACCAAAAATATAAAGTGTTATCTGTTTTCTTTTAGAGTAAGGAAATGAAAAGGGACTGGCAATCCTGTGCACAAGCCACGCGAGACTGTGGTTATGGCGACGGTGCTGTGGTGAAAAACGTCACACTGGCACACAGAGAATCCAAGCAAAGGAAAGGAGGGTCTGGGCACCCCAGACAGACTCAGGAGAATCTCAAGACAGGCCTCTAAGAACGCTTCCCTCTTCTGGTTTAAACCCCCTGCATACAAAGTGAGACTGAGGTTTAACTCCCAGAGAAAGAACACAAAAAAAGTTGAAAAGCATTCTGTATGCCCAAAGAAGCATCTCCTACTCCATTTTACAACAAAAACCCGCTGAGGCTGAAGAAAGTCTGTCTCTAAATTCTGTTAACTCAAATGTAGTTAGCACATTCTGATGGCTTGGCTGTATTTCTAAAACACTTCACTAAGTACCAAGACTCATCACAAGCTTGCTAAATTAGTTTTTCTCCTTTTCCCGCGGTAGGGAAAACTTGGTTCTATTCTTCAAACCGTGTCAGTCAAGACTAGGTATCTGAGCCACAGTTAGCTTCGGCACTCAGAAGCTATCTAGTCACATACTAGCCAGTCCCAACTTCTTAACGATAATATATAAACCTCCATCCAATTTTCATTATCCTACTAGGAAACGATGGAAAAAAACCGGCTTTAAATTATTTTATTTTTCCAAGCAGCCAGCTGGCCTGCAAGAATGGGCGGGGCTGGGGGCAGTGAGCTGTTTTACGGCACTAG
>LOEQ01000903.1:298265-314139 GCA_001685075.1 Bramus lutescens | reverse complement strand
CTCTTCTGGCCTGCAGACATATACACAGACAGAATATTGTATACATAATAAAATAAATATTTGACAAAAAATACCTATATTTATAAAAAAAGCTTATGAAACCTGTCACTTTATATAATGAATAAACAATAAAAACTTAAAAAAAGAAATGATGGGCTTGCATGGAGATCAAAAGCAGTGACAGGGCACAAGAAAACCGTCACAACAAGAGACAGCCTACAGAATAGGAGAAAATCTTTGCAAATCATACATCTGACAGAGAATTGATACCTAGAATCTATAGATTCCAAAAGCTAAACAAACAACATATTTAATCATCAGATAAGTGTAAATAAAAACATTGAGACTCCATTTCATCTCTGCCGAAAAGGCTATTATCAATAAAACAACAGGGACTGAAGAGATGAGTCAGTGGTTAGGATCACTGGCTACTCTTACAGAGAACCTGGGTTTGACTCCCAGCACTCAAATGACAGAAGACAACTGTCTATAATTCCAGTTCCAGGCCATTGGCCTCCAGGGGCACCAGGCACTGGCGTGGTACATTTACATAGATGCAGGCAAAATATGCCTGTATTTGTTTATTTATTTTGGTTCGCTTTTCATGACAGGGCTTCTCTGTATAGCCCTTTCTGTACTGGAACTCCATTTATAGACTAGGCTGGCCTCCAACTCAGAGTTCTTCCACTTGCCTTTGTTCCTGAGCGCTGGGATTAAATGTGTGCGCCACCAAGCCGAGTTCATCCACACATAAGAAGAAAAGAAAGGAGGAGGAGGAGGAGGAGGAGGAGAAAGAAGAAGAATTGAGGAAGATGCCTGAGGTATACACACAAGAAAATAATTTTTTAAAAGAAAGAACAACCAATGCTTGTGAGGTCATGGGGAAAGAGACCCTTTCTACACTGCTAGTGGGAATAGAAATCGGTGCAGTCAATATGGAAATCACTGAAGAAGTTCTTTACAAAGCCAAACTGTACAGTCTGCTAGATGGCTCAGCAGGTAGAAGTGTGTGCTGTGCACAGGGGATTGACAACCCAAGGTTGTTCCCTAATTCCACAAAGTGGCAGTGAAGAACAACTCCTAAGAGTTGTCCTCTTACCTCTACACATGCATGCCATGGCACGCACGCACCCACACACACACACACAGAGGGAGAGGAGATGGAGAGAGGGGGGTTAAAAATATATTAACTGCCATAAACCATTCCTGGGTATACCCAGAGAAATCTAAGTTAGCATACCACAGAACACCATGTTTATTGCTGTTCCATTCACAACGGCCAAGTTATATAAGCAGCCTGGATGGCCATTGACAGATGAACCATTAAAAATGTGACATATACACTCAGATGTAGAGAAGAATAAAATTCTGTCATTTTCAGGAAAATAGGTAGAACCGCAGATCTTCATGTTAGGCAAAACAAGCTAGACTCAAACTAATACTGTACGTTTCTCTCATAACCAGAATCTAGCTTTAAACACAAATACATATATGGCATGAAAGTGGGAGGGGCCTCAAGTGGGAAAGAGATCTAAAAGGAGAGGATAAGGAGGGAACACAAAATATCATAGATTGTCTCTGACATGGAATAAAGATTTAAATATACACGTGACATGAAAAGAGAAAAGGGATTGTGTGTGGGAAGAGGTCCAGCAAGAAGTGGGGAAGAACATGAGTGATGAACAAATATGAGCAAGGTATAATGATAGATACACATGGAAATGTCATAATGGGCTAGCAAGGTATAATGATAGATACACATGGAAATGTCATAATGGGGCTAGCAAGGTATAATGATAGATACACATGGAAATGTCATAATGGGGCTAGCAAGATGGTTCAACTGGAGGTGGTGCTTGCTGCCAAGACTGATGACTGGAGTTCAACACATGGGACCCACATATTGGAAGGAAAGAACTGGTTCCTGAAAGGTGTCCTCTGACTGCTATACATGCACCAATGTGTGCACTAGATAAACAAATAAATGAATAAGAGTGTCATAATTAAAGCCATTGTTTTATATGCTATAATTTTAAAATAGAAAATGGTTTAAAAAAGAAAAAGAAAAATAATGGAGTTGGACACCTTACTCCATAAAATATACAAAACTAACTAGGAATGGTTTAAGAACCTAAAAACAAGATGCAAAAATCATAAAACACTTAAGAAAAAATATGTGGATTGATATTGGCTTTTAAACATGATGCTAAAAGCATAAAAAATAAGAAATTGAAAATGAGACTCACAAAAATTTTAAATCTGTGTATCACCAATTAAATAAAATACAACTCAATACAAAGGGAAAAATTACAACCGATTCTCACTATTCTCAATGGTGATGTTCCACAAAAGCACATTATAATTACTGAATAGGGGTTGAAGAGATGGCCCAATAGTTAAGAGCATGTACTACTCTTTAGTCAACCTGAGTTCAGTTCCCAGTACCCACAACTGCCTTTAGCTCCAGCTCCAGGAAATCTAATGCTCTGACCTCTTAGGGGACCTGCACGCATGTGTACTCTGTGTACCATCACAGAGACATATATGCATAATAAAAAAATTAATAAAAATCAATCTTAAAAGAGAATACTGAACAAGAAGATGTGGTGATGCATGCCTTTAATCCTGAACTTGGGAAGTAGGGGCAAGGAGGATCAAGAATTCAAGTCATCCTTGGCTATGCAGTAAGTTGAAAGCCAGCCTGGGCTACATGAAACACTGTTTCAAAATCAAACCAGAAAACAAAATACAAGCTTCTGACCCTTCCATATTTTCATCAATCCCTAAACTTGTTGCATGTATTTCTGTTAAAGACACCTTAGTTAACAAACGCTATTGATTAATTACCACCGGAAGAATAGCTAGCAGCATGGTAGCTTCCGCTGGAATTAAGCTTAGCTAGCATGCATTCCTCCATATGGCACAAGGCAGACTTACTGCATTTACTAGGCAGCATTCCAGCATTCCATTCGGGAACTATTTTAAACAATGAAATTACCAGCAAAAAGTGCAAGTATACTAAACCTAACAGGGCACTGCAGGAAGGCTGTTTCTTTGCACTAAGAGAGTTCACACAGCTGACCTCAGCTGGGAATGTGCTCACAGACAACTCAGATGTTTTGCTACTCTGTGCACATAGACGAATAGCCACACACGTGCACTGAGTATTGAGTTAGGGTTTGCTAATAAATTTTAATGGGTAGGAGCATCTGCATATACGGCATCCACAAATAATGAGGACTGGCTATATTCGCAAACTATCTCAGGTAAGACTTTAACAGCAGATTATACAAAGCATTTCTAGAACTCAACAACAAAAAGGTAACCCAATTAAAAACCTGGACAAAAGACTTGAACAGACATTTACCAAAAAAGGTATACAAGTGGTTGTCACCACACAAAAAGATGATGTCACTATGGAAATGTCAATCAAAACCACAATGCTATACTTCACATACAAGGTGACTATCAGACTATCATTTTGTTCCCTACTTCCTGTTGACTATATAATACTTTTAATGGTTGAAGGTAAAAGGTATTGGAAAAGATGTGAGAAAGTAGATCCCTTCTACATTGCTGTTGATATGTAAAATGCTTAAGATGCTGGGGAAAACATTTTAGTGCTGTGTAAGTGAGTTGGTGATTGCTCAGAAAGTTAAGCAGATATAATGCTAGGTATGGGGCCACAATCCTGTAACCCCAGCACACAAAATGAGGAAACAATAGAATTGTGGGTTCTAAGCCAGCCTGAGCAATGCAATGAGTTGGAGATCAATCTGGAATGGGCTTAAATTTTTTTCATAAAAAATTAAGCATAGGCTGGGTGGTGGTGGCACATGCCTTTAATCCCAGCACTCGAGAGGCAGAAGTAGGCAGATCTCCATGAGTTTGAGGCCAGCCTGGTCTACAAGAGCTAGTTCCAGGACAGGTACCAAAAACTCCAGAGAAACCCTGTCTCGAAAATAAAAAAAAAATTAAGTATAGAATTTATCATATAATTCAAAGTACTACTCCAAGATGTATATCTGAACAAACTGAAAACAGGACTCAAAGGTCAGAATTCATTACATTAGTCGCAATAACGTGAAGGTGGAAACAACCCAAGCGTCCATCAACAGATGATAGGCAAAAGTTAGCACACAATTCAGCCATAAAAAGTAAATGTTATGATACATGCCACAACATAGATGACCTTAAAAACATTATGCCAAGGGAAATAAGGCAGACACAGAAGAAAACTGTGTATTTCCACTCACTTGGAATATCAAGTGTAGGCAAATTCATAGAGCAGAAAGTAGAGCAAAGGTCATCAGGAGCTGAGGATGTGGAGTTATTGCTTAAAATGGTTACAAATCTCTGTATGGGGTGATGAAAAGGTTTTGGAAATAACACTCATGTTGTGTAACACTGTGAATATAATTTAGTGCCATTAAACTGTACACTTAAAATTATAACAGCAAATTCTGTGCATATTTTACCACATTTTTTAAAATGCTAGCTCAACAAAATTGAAAAAAAAATCACTCAAAACTGCTTATTATTGCTAACTTTTATTTTGTATTCAAGGACACAGTCAACCAAGAAAGAAAGGCTCTTTTGCGTTGTCAAATAAATGTGTTTAAAAGCTAGCAAACATCAGAGCAGACTTCCATCTAGCCTGCCAGAGAGATGGGAAATCACGGAGTTATTTGCAGCTATACAAAGTTAGCACAGCACAAAGGAAACATAATGTAAATATATTCAAATCCTTCATCTCCAATCCTTGACATTTTAAGGATTGAATCTTGAGAACATTGAAATTACTGTCAAATAAAACTCAGACCACATTAGCAATGGTTTTAAAAAGGGAGCAATTTAATCATTATAATACAGAGTATTTAAGAAGTTTTTAGATGTGTAAAAGAAAAACAGCTTAGTGCATTCAATTGTTACAGTCTTTACATCACCTTTTTTTAAAAAAACTTTACAGTAGTATGAAAAAAGCCACCCACAAAGCCAGCTGTCTGAGTGAAGAAATCAGCAAATTGCAGCATTTGGGAATTGCTAATAAAGCTATAGTTAAAAAAGTAAAAGTTTATAAAAATGAAAGCAGCATGCATATTCAAGGCTTTTTCATAACAGTTTCATTAGCTGACAAACATTTAACCAAGAGCCTAGTATTTATTATTCATTAAATTAGAAAACAAGCTGGCCAAACCTACCACATATGATCATTCAAAAATATATTTTTTGAAGTCCAATCTAATTAAATTGACTGTTCTGTGAGGAAAGCACATTTTGAAAGGTGGTCCTATGATCACAGAAGAAAGGGACCTTTTCCAACGTGAATGGCAGCACCGTCTTCAATTACAAGTCAGTAGGAACTGAGTCCCCTGATACAGCAGGCACCATAAACACCCCGATTCTTACAGGAAAAGCTAATTTTTAACTCATTAGGAACAGTTCAGAATTTTTTTTCATTGTTCACTGAAATCGTTACACTAGGTAGAATTTCATGGAAGGATAATCTTGCAAAATCTGTTCTGCACCTGTCTGGCATTGCGGACCCGCACACCCGGAAGAACGTGCTACAAGTATTTGACCGTGGACTGTTCCACATGTTTGGAACAGTATTTGGCGTTTCTCCTCATTAAGCTCTTTTTCCCTTTGAGCTAGTATCTTCAGTCAAATGCTAACAGAAAGCAGTCACACAATACTGCCAGTGGAAAGTGGTTTATCTCAGTGTTTAGAGGAGGGTGCAGTCATGAAGGCCAGCAAGTCTTCCTGTTCCAACGTAATACTCTAGGCTGTTTTTACACTGCAAACTGGGCAAGCCCAGGTACAACTTTTAATTTTGGTGTAGGACCTGATAAATAAGACACATAAGTAAACTAGGGTGTGGCTCCCCCTCCCATTTCTAAGAACTTTTACTCTGAAAATGTTTGGTCACTCAAAGCTGTGAGCTTAATCACATGTCCAAGAAAACAGGCGACACTGCCTACCTTACACAGCTGTAAGCTGGACTAAAAGTGAGGACAAGCTCTAGTGGTCATTAACCCCTTAGAAAGTCAAAGATTCACAAAGTCTCCATCCTAGCAGAATAAAAACGGACTGTATTAAAATCTCACTTTTTACAAGTTGTTTTTAATTAGCGCTCTATTTACATTGCAGACCTTCCCCCGACCGCAGCAGTTTGACTTTGGCACGACATCAAGTTCCATTTCTTTTGGACATTGGATCCTGTTTTGAGAGTATGTATGCCCCAAAGTACTCATTTTCAGTGTCATCAGGATTGGGCCCATTCACAGTAATTCAGACATCTTGAGCTGAAGAGCTTATTCTCCTTCGGAACTTTATGTAGCTATAAAAGAAAAAAAAAACAACAACGACAAAAACAAAACCCTGAAACTTTAAATACAGCCATATTTTAATTTTTGCTTTTAGAATAAAAATAGGCAGTTAGCTACAAATACATTCTGCATCCTCTTTAACAGTGAGGTCACTTACCACACACACCTCATAGTGCAGTGTGTGTAAACCATGTATGTGTTATGTCCTAAATGTGCCACATTTGCTTTTACACATATGCCTTTCTGTAATCATTTATAAAATTATTAGTAGGAAGATACTTTATTGTCAGTATTTGTAACATGAAATCCAAAGATCTATAATATTTGTTTTTACACAAGACTAGCATGTGAAAAAGATATATGTATATGCATATAGATATATAGTTCATGTTCTGCAGTATCTTTTTATCATATTCCTTTGTGTATTTATCAAAGTTCATATTGAGCAATGAGTTCTGGGTTGTAAAAGGGGAATTATTTTTGTACCTGTCTTTTGTGGCTTTGCCCAGTTGTAATGACTATTTGGGGAAGGTTCAGCTAAGCATTTTTGTAAGTTGAACCACATTTAAATAAAACTTTTAAAAGGAAACCTATGCTGAATACTTTGGCAAATGTTTTTTAAATGAATTATAACATGCTGATTAATGTGTTTTATAATTTTATATTTCCAAGTATTTCTTAAATTGTGTATATGGGATGTATGCTGTGCACATGTTCATGTGAGGGATACACACGCCCCATGGACATGTACCAGCTGTTGGTAGGTGTCGCGGTGTTCCCTGGCTGCTTTTCACCTTAGTTTCAGAGACAGGCTCTCTCAGTAAAGCCAGCAGAGCTCTGATTCAGCTACCCTGGCTGGCCAGTGAACTCCAGGCACTCACCTTTTTCCACCCTCTCTCCTAAGTGCTGGGGTTACAAGGGCCAGCTACTGCACCCATAGATAGGTACTGGGAGTCTGAACTCAGGAAAACACTTTACCACTGATCCACTTTCCAAGCCCTGCTATATATATATATATATATCATATAGATATGCATATATATATGCAAAGGATACATATACCACACATAATATAAACTTTAAAAAAGTTTCACGTGAACTTTATGACCATAATTAGTATCCGCAATCATGTTACTGTATAATTGAAGGTCAGATCCAAGTAAACTGTATGGAAAAGCTTTTAGACAATTACAACTCCCAGAAAATGACTGCAAAGGCTGCAACAACAATTCACTGCAGCAACAAATTTGCTGATTGAATCTCGGCTGAGGACACATTCTTGTGTTTAGCAATAAAAAAAAAAGCCTGTTACAAATATTTTATGCATCTGGGTCAGAACAAAGCCTGTCCAGAAGTCTTCTGACATGAGGAAGTGGAGGGCTGGGTTTCAGGGTAAAGCTACAAAACACTTGAGCTTCTTATGACCTAAAATGATGACACAATGTTCTATGATCTGCAATGAGACTTACACTGTGATGTAAATAAGTGGAGCTCAGTTCTTCTGCCCTTCTGTCTTAAGAGTGAGAAGAAAGCTAGAGAGAAAAGTATTAGCAATAGGACTAGTGTGTAGCCTTTATTAAGGCATCTATAAATAATTGCTAAAATAAACAAATCAGAAAGATGCCACTCGGGAATTAAGAAAATACTGTGTAGAATAAGAGAGCATGCCAGTAGGTTAGAGAGAAAATAAGTAGCCATGCTCATATACAAAATGAAGTCTACACTTCTTTTCCTCCCTCAGTATTTGAGAACACTACAGTAATTTCTGACAAGACACTATTTGAGCTACAGAGAGACAAACACAAGCATTTCATGACAACTACATTGTTTTCAAAACAGTGTGTTTTTATTCTGGAATACTCCCAAAACAAAGAACAGAAAAGAATAAAATGATGTTCTTGAATTCCACAAGAATAAAGAATTGAAGTCCCTGGCTGAGAATGCATGAACAATCCCTCAGTTCAACCCCCACTATGGGAGACTTAAATAGAAAGGATTGAAGTCCTAACTTCAGGTAACTGCTTGCAAATACAGTACATTTTAAATTTAATCTTTAATCTGTTAAGGAACATGCCAACAGTTTTCCAATTTAAACTGTATTTGTTTGCACTTTTAAGAAGACTACGGAGATTTTATATTGCTTTAAGAGAGGGCCTTGCTAGGTAGCCCAGGCTAGCCTCAAACTTGAACTCCATTTCTTAATGTTAGGATATGGAGCCACACCCAGCAGGAAATTTAATTTCTTTAAAACCAAACATAGTACTTATAGATATTTTGGGTGAGTGAGTTAATTTATATCAAATATCAAATCTGTTATCTGCCTTTTGATCTTTATGAAGAAGAATTTATACTGTGGCTGCTCAAAGACAGATGCCACTGACACACGAGTTTACACAGGACCTAGAACAGGCAGGTCTTTGTCTTTTAACAGAAAAGACACCCAGTGTATAATAGATCTTAAACTCCAGCTGAAAGGCTGTCAAAGTTTTGGGCAATGGAGAAAAAAAGCACCTATTTTATTTAGGTTTTCTAAAACATCTGTCCTTGTGCTTGTGGTCGCTCCTCTCAGTATACCTGTCCTCTTTAATTTGCTTTACTTTTTTATTGTTCCCTTACACAGGCAAAAAAATGAAGCATTAGTAGAAAGAAAGTTACAAGAAATACCTTTATTATCTTTAGTGTTTGTTTCCCATTTCCCTTCTTACTTCCTTTTAAAACAAACTAAAATGTTTTATATGAAAAAGAAATAATTAAAGGGACATTAAGACATTAAAACCTGTATAATACAATTACCAAGCTACATATCATAATAACACATGTCAGGACTAGTGGCACCTGATCCTCTCATTAGAAAAAAAAAGTTTAGGGAAAAAATTAGTAAAAGTGGAGATGAGGGCTAGAGAGATGGCTCAGGTCACTAAAGTACTTTTATAAAGCATAAGAATCTGAGTTCAGATCCAAGAACCCTCACAGGAGTCATGCACAGCAGTGCACCCCTGTATTCCTGGCTCAGATGAAGAGAAAGGTGGATTCTTAGAGCTCCCTGGCCACATAGTATTGCTAAATCAGTGAGCTCCAGGTTCAGAGAGGGATGCTGTCCAAAAATATATGGTGGAAAATAGAGGAAGACTCTGGCCTACACACACACACACACACACACACACACACACACACAAGTGAAGATGACTGAACCAATAAGGTGGCTGTTAAAATATATGTATGACTGATGATGAATACGAAGTCTAAACACTTACATTTCAGTCATCTGATTTAGAAAGCTTCCGCTTCACATGTCGTGGGGGTTCCCAAGTGTCGCTATCATCTGTCTCTTCTTCATCTTCTTCCTGATCATCAATAACTTCATCTTCCTCCTCATTTTCCTCAAATAATTCTATACCTAACTCAGATCTTCTCTGTCTTTCTGCAAACCACTCTCTGACCTGCTCATAGCCCATGTGTGATCTGTTGACAAGTTCATCAAGGTCTTGCTCATTAAGAAATTTGTGCTTCAGGTAATAATCCTTAAGTATTGCCGTTCCAGTTTTAAACTTTATGAGTGTTGGTACCCTGTCCCAGGTGTTCATTCTTTTGCCTCCTCTAGGTCTCCCACGTGGTCTGCCTCTGCCCCGTCCTTTGGGTCTGCCTCTCCCTCTTTTCCTAATGGAAGAAAGACCATTCAAACTACTTGAATTGGAGCTTTGATAGTAGTAGTACCATTTCAAGTTTCCATTCTTCCAAGCATAACGGGTGTCCCCAAACCAACTAACTATGTCTGTTCTGGCAAGCCCACTTTCCTCAGCCAACTTGTCATACTCTTCTGGTGATGGCCACTGTGTTCGGACAAATGCACTTTTAAGCATGTGCAGTTGCTCTGGTGTTTTCTTACATATCTTGCCTGTACCTCCTGACTTAGGTGCAACTGCTTCATCTGCAGGAGAGTTTTCTCCAGGCTCTTCTTTGGAACTCCCTACATTACTTTCATCTACTTCTTTTTTCTCAGCCTTTAAAGATTTTGTTTTCTTCTTCTCTGTAAACCAAGCGTCAATTTCTCTTCTAGTAAGTTTGGTTTGCGCTCGTAACCTATTTAATTCTTCATCTGTAAGCACAGAACTGTTGAGAAAACTTGCTTGAAGGACACGAAGTTGCTCTGCAGTTTTCTCCTTAAACTTCTGGGGAGCAAAGTCAGGAAAGGGATTCCAGGATTGTTTTGGCTGCGTAGTAACTGCAGCTGGGGGTTCTGGGGTTTCATCACTGGAATCTATAATGATAGTGGCAGAGGAGTCATTATTGAGATGTAAGCACTGATTACTCTTTGAATTTCTCTGGTTGTACCTTGTATCACTAAACCATTTTTTAATCTCGCCTTTAGTAAGGCCTGTTATTTTCATGAGCCTAATGATTTCTGAGTCGTGGGGAAACTGGTTTTTAAGATAGCTAACTTTCAGTTCTGCCAGCTGTTCTTTAGTCTTTTTGGCTCTAATACCAAATGAATCCGGGTTCACTAGCGCAGCCTCAGGTCTGACACTTGGCGATGCTGGAACTGCTGCTGTGGCTGCTTTTGTTTCTGTAGCAGGCTGAGCAGCAGGTACTTGACTCTTTTGTACATTTGTTTGATTTGGAACCCCTGCCACTGTCAGGGCGATAGGTGCTGTTACTGGCAAGGTGTTTGCTCCAGCTACTTGAGTAAGAACCAGACCTGGCTGACCAACTATTTGGCATGTCTGTAAAATGGACGGTAAACCATTGTTCCCTGTGGAAATGTGTGTAGGAATAACAGTTATGGTCTGAGGTACAGTATGTACTGTTCCATTGAATTGTTTCCTCCTTGCCTCCTCTACTTCTTCAGGAGTCCAACTAACACCATGCTTTAAACGTTGGGCTGAAAACCAGATCTTGATCTGTTCCTCTGTATATTTTGCTTGAGCAGAAAGAACTGTAATCTCTGACATTGTAGGATAAGGGAATTTGTTGTAGGTATTGAGTAGAAGAGGATTGTTATCCAATGCAGCATTGTAGGTAGGAATGCTATTAACAGGGATTAAGACTTTAGGAACCAAGTTTGAATTCTGCTGAGCAGACACTGCAGTGATCACCTGTGCTAATCCAGGAAGAACAGCGGAGGGTGTCACTACTGTGCTAGCAGGATTGGGATGCACTCTGCTGATGGTGGAGGTACTTGTATTGGATTCTGGAGCTGAAGAAGTCACACTTTCTACATTTTCTTCCTGGTTTACTTTTACCCCATTCTCTTTCTCGTCAGGAGTGTCCTCCGCTGAGTTATGATGGACTGTAATCCGTTTGTTTTCTACCTTATTTTTCATTTTCATGATGGGAGTTTTACTGATGGAGATTCCCGAAGAAGAAACATCTATGGATTCTCCATGCTCTGAATTCTCCTCTTTAACAAAACTACCATCAAAAGTCAGATCATTTATTGTTTGTTCAAAGATTGTCTGGTTATTACGCTTCACCATAGTCAGCTTAAAATTTTCTTCTCCT
This sequence comes from Bramus lutescens, assembly GCA_001685075.1. Classification (NCBI taxonomy): domain Eukaryota; kingdom Metazoa; phylum Chordata; class Mammalia; order Rodentia; family Cricetidae; genus Bramus; species Bramus lutescens. The sequence continues at coordinate 302,311 of LOEQ01000903.1, read as the reverse complement.
GGGTGGTATTTCAGATTATGCTCAGAAAGTGCATCATACCTTTTGGTAAGAAAATTGCATTCAATACAAACATAGGATGAATTCAGGACAACATTAGGATGCTCTGAATCTACATGGAAAGTAAACATATTTAGATCTGGAGTTTGAAAAGTACAATATTTACATTCATAGCCCCCTTCCACTTTTTTATTTTGCTGATTGTCAGAATCCACAGACTCATGAACTTCTTCATCACTGGAGACACTCTCTGCTCTAGCATTCTCTACGGGGGTAAGGACAGGAGGACCTTCATCCAAATCTGATATCAACTCAAGGTCTGGATCCTGCTCACTGGCAAGGACCATGCAAGGTGTTGTTGATTTTCGTCTGCTTGACATTTTGATTTTAGGGGGTAAATATCAGTGGTGATTTAAAAGCACTGAGGCTTAAAACTGGAATCCTTCATTTGAAAATAGTGGCTTCTGGCTCTTCAAGTCCACTTTTGTGCTCCGCAAGTCTCATTAGTAGCATTTCCATGGTGCAATCAAGTAAAAAGCTTAGTTGGCAGATAAAACACTGCTGAGCTGTTGAAATGTGTGAAGCACAACTCCAACCACCTACATCGGAATAAATTTAAAATGAGTGACTACGATTTTAATAAAATTATGTTACTATATGTACTTAGGCTGTGGCATAAGCCAGTTATACAGATCTACACTGTAAATCAGGGATCAGGAAAAAAGGGCTCTAAGAATCTAAACAGATGTCTGTCTCCAAGCCAACACACCGAAGACCACGTGATACTTGGGGGTCAAACCCAAGTGTGTTTATTTGACTCCTTCAGTCAGCTAGATGGTAGAAAACTAGAGAAGGAGCCTGCTATGGAAGCACACCGTTACCAGTGTAAAGTGCCACTGCTAACAAGGAAGGAGCTGTACGGGCAGCTACAGTGGCATCTATACGAAACTCAACCATCGACTAGGTCTTGTTCCTACTCGCCAGTCTGGGCTCAATGCTGACAGAAGAGAGTTGGAGTTCCTTAAGGCATATGCAGTTCCCTTCACTCTCTGGCCCCAACCTCACTTTTCTGCTTCATCTCTTGCCCTCTTCTTCCTTTTTCCCATGTCCTTGGGAAATGATGGTCATTCCAGGAACACCTGATGTACTTTCACGATTTTACTCAGGCTGTTCTCAATTCCAGGACACTTGTTTGTACACTTGGCGTAATGTCTTCCTGCATTGGAAATCACCTCCTCTACTTATTTCCTAGTCTAGTGCTAACTACATCGCACCAGACCCCTGCTACCATTTCTGTTCCACTCCCTATGTATATCTGCATATTTGTGGTCTCCTTATTAGTGATACTGTGTCCTGTTCTTTTTTCTCCCCAGTAACAACTTCGTTATGATAAAGGTCTCCAAAACTCTATCTATACAAAGTAAAAGACCTCAGTATCTTCAATCTGACACTTTCTCAGCCGAGCTGCTCTGGCTGACCTCTCATTCATGCTTGATTGACAGTGCAAACAAGAAGTCAGTACTGAAGCAGGTCATCACAGTCAATTAACCTGAATTGGTAGGAATAGGAAAGGAGTTCCAGAGAACCTAACTGGGTTAGAGCATATAGTATAGTCAACTGCTATAACCGCTGCAACTCACAATACTGATGCTGTCATCAACGTATACACTCTTGAAAATCACTGAATTTTATATTGAAATAGGTGGAGCTCATAGTATGTGAATTATAGCTCAATAAACCTTTAAATGCTTTATTTTATTTTATCTTATTTTTGTTTTTCAAGACAGGGTTTCTCTGGCTGTCCTGGAACTCGTTCTGTAGACCAGGCTGGCCTTGAACTCAGAGATCCACCTGCCTCTTGCTCCCAAGTACTGGGATTAAAGGTGTGTGTCATCACTGCATGGCTATAAACCTTTAAATTTAAAAAAAAGTCTAATAAACTTGCAATCAAAATATTTAAAGTAAAATTTTGAGGCTACGTCAAGGTTTATGTGTTTCTGAAGTCTAAACCAAATTCAAATAAATACAATTAGTGGTTATACTTATTTGCCACCAGAATTTCAAGTGATTTTCATATATTAGCATCATCCTGTCATAGCTGAAAGGAAAAGGAGTCCACTTCAAAGACCTTATAAGAAGGTATGCTGATAGTAACTTTCAGGAAATGAAGCTGTATGCCCTGATTTGAAGGTACTAAGACTTCTTACATCTGATCATTTAGATACAAACTACACATTCATTGGACAGATACAAGCAGCACACTAAATATTTGTATTAAAGATCCCTAACAAAGAGCACTAACTTAGTTATACATAGTATTAACAGTCCAAATCTCCACTCTTAAAAATTAAATCATGGGGGCTGGAGAGATTGCTCAGAGGTTAAGAGAACTGGCTGCTCTTCAAGAGGTATTGAGTTCAATTCCCAGCAACCACATGGTGGCTCACAACCATCCATGATCTGGTGCCCTCTTCTGACATGGAGGCATACATGCAGGCAGAACACTGTATACATAATAAATAAATAAATAAATAAATAATGTAAAAAATTTAAATCATGGGCTGGAGAGATGGCTCAGTGGTTAAGAGTACAGATTGTTCTTTCAGAGGACCCAAGTTCAATACCCAGCATCCACATGGTGGTTCAAGACCATCTGTAACTACAGTTCCAGAGGATCCAATGCCCTCTTCTGGCTTCTGTGGGCACTGCATGCATGTAGTGCACAGATATCAGTGAAGGCAAAACAACAATATGTCTAAAATATTAATAAATAAATCTGAAAAACATGAAAAAAATTGCAAGAAACTGTACAGATACGGAGATCATTATGTTAAATAATGTAAAATAAGCTAGAGCAACTGCATATTTTCTCTCATATGTAGAATCAGGCTTCAAAGTGTTGTGAGTACATGTATGTATGTACACATACATGAAAACAGACCCTATATATATATAGGGCTATGTAGGGATGTTGGTGTGTCATGAAAGTACAATGGGAACCATGAGCAGAAAGAAACAATTCTTAAGGGAAAGGAGGAAAGAGGGGGTGGTGGAGTATGTGTAGCAGGAAAGCATTATGGAAGACTGTCTGCAGGTAGGAGACCAACAAGAGGGGGTTATGGGGAAAGCACAGTGAGAGCTGGGTTTGAATAAGAAAAACTATAATAACACGAATGTATGAAAGTACCATTTTAAAATGTGTTTTCCTATAAAACTCTTTATTTGTAAGAGATTAGAAAGAAATCTCTGAAATTCAAACATTTAGCTCTTATAAACTAGTATCTCCTAACCAAATAGGAATCATCAGCATTTCAAGCTGTCAATCACACAGCTATTTGACAGCTGTTTATCATTTAAAATGGGATTCTCATGGTGAATGACAGCAATGAGACTCTGGGTTCAATCTCCAGGACCAGAAAAAAGAGAAGTGGCAGCAGTTGCCAAGTGGAAGAGCGATGCGTGAACATGAGGACACTGCAGAAGGGCAGGACGTGAGCTACCTTAACTTCATTCTCTGTCGCAGAAAGAGGCTGGGATGAACTAACAGCTAGAAATCAAAGACAAAGAGGTTTCTTTTCTGAAAGTAGTAGCTGTCAAAATTGAAGTTTTAAGGAAAGGAGCCCTTTCTTCAAACAAAATTACTCTGAGAAGCCAAAATATAAGTTAAATTCTGTTTATTAATGTACACAATTAAAGATCATCATATAAAGTGCAATCAATCTCAGAAAGACAAATATTCCCATGTTTTATATTCTTTGTGGATGCTAAGTTTTATACAGAAACATAAAATTTATTTAATTTATATAAGACATGGAATAGAAGCAAAACTAACTGGAAGAATGGATGGGAATAACAGGAGGTGGGGCTGAGAAAGAACGGGAGGGATGAACATGGTCAAAGCACTTGGTAAACAAATATGAAAATTTCTTTTGAAATATATTGCCATATACAATGAGTATATGTCAATAAATACATTTCAGTCGGGCAATGGTGGTGCATGCCTTTAATCCCAGCATTTAGGAGGCAGAGGCAGGTGGATCTCTGTGAGT
>LOEQ01000903.1:176135-187329 GCA_001685075.1 Bramus lutescens | reverse complement strand
TAAAGATTTGCTGCGAATTGAACTGAGGTCTTCCGGGAGAGTAGCTGGTGCTTTTAACTGCTGAGCCATCCCTTCATTCCCTCAGACTGCTTTCTTATAGAATCCAGGACTACCAACCTACAATGGGCTGCTCCCTCCTCCGTCAATCACTAATTAGGAAAATGCCCTCTAGGCTTGCCTACAGCTTGATCTTATGGAGGCAAATTTTCAACTGAGGATCCTTCCACAGATAACTCTAGCTTCTGTCAAGTTGACCTAAAACTAGCCAGTAAATCCTCTTGCTTGTATGGGTCCAGGGAGCCATCTCTCCAGCCCAGATAAAACACTTTGAATTGCCAGTAGCCTCATAGGTGTTGGTTACCTGTAAACTGTGGTGTACATGAACTCATTTAATCCTCAGACTACAACATAAGACACTATAATTTTCTCCCTGTTAGAGATTGGAAAACCAAGGCACAGTAACGTAAAATAACATACCCAAAGCTACACAAGTGGTGACTGACAAAAACCCATATATATATAAAATGTGTATGGGTGTTTTACCTACAAGTGTGCCTGTGTACCACATGCATGCTGTGCCTGCAGAGATGAGAAGAGGGCCTCCAATCCCCTGGAACTGGAGTTCCAGCCATCAGGTGGGGTCTGGGAATCAAACCCCTGCAAGGCTAGTGAGTGCTCTTAACTGCTGAGCTGTCTCTCCAGTTCCTCATTCTACTACACATTCTGTAATCAACTTCTTCATGGCTTCAGCTATTTAGTGGTGGCACATGCCTTGTAATTCAGCAATTAGAAGATGGAGGCAGGGGCATCAAGAGTTCAGTGTCCTTCCTGTCTACACAGCAAGCTTGACAATGGTCTATAAGACTCTTTAAAACCCCCAAAAGATGTCTTTAGTAGGGGACTTGAATTCAAGTCTCCAGCATCCATGTGAAAGATAGGTGTGATGGCCCATGTTTTTAACCTTAGCATCAGGGGTGCAGAGACAGGCGGATCCTAGGGGCTGCCTAGCCTGCCTGGAACTGCTAGCTCCAGGTTCCATCAGAAACTCTGTCTCAAAAAATAAACTGGTATGCTATCAAAGGAGATAATGTTGAGCTGTGGCTTCTACATGTGCTGCTGTAGGCAGGTGCACACCCCTACACACATACAAACACACTAGCAACACCCCCTCCAAAGCAAAGAAAAGTTAAAGAAACATCCCCTTCTCTTATGTATGCATTTACCCACTTTTTTTTTTAATGAATACAAATTTTGTCCTCTCTCTTTTGAGATTGGTCTCTCTGTGTACCCCTGAATGTCATGGAACTTGCTTTGTGGACTGAAGCCATGTGCCTGACCCGAACATAAGCATTTTAGCAAGTGTAGCTTCAGCTGCTTTCTGCAGTTCAAATTTCACTAATCAAAAGCAGGAGAAACCACATCACACTTGTTCTGTTTTCCTGCTGTTAGCATGACTTTTTTTTTTGTTATAGTTTCTTAAGAGGCTCTCCTGGGGCCCAGGTTGGCCTAAGCTCACCACATGTCCCTGAGATTTTAGTCTTGCACTACCATGCCTGCTATTGTGCAATGCTAGGGATCCTCTCAGGACTCTATGCTCACACTCTACCCACGAGCTTCCCCACCAGTCCTTTGCTAGCTTGGTCACTGGTTCTGACTGTTCTGACTTGGCTGCAAGGTAAGACCTTTGGACAGCTAAGGCACTGACCGTGTACTACTAAAGTGTGTGTTCTTATGCCCTGAACAACTTGGAGCTGCCATTCAGCACAGAAAGGCTCAGAAGGCCCTGAGCTCAGACACAGAGAGGGAACCTGGATGGCAGATAAGCCAGATGGGACAATCAGACTCTCCCGTACTGTTCACACCACACCATACTTCAGGGTTGTTACTGTTTTTGTCCATAAATAAAACTTTATTGAGCACCGATAATAGGAGGTCACTGTCACATACCTTACAAAACTGAACATTTTCTTGGCAAAGTAACTGGACTTAAGGCCGTCTGTGAGAAAAATACAGATTCAGGAACTCATGTAGCTTGTCAGGATTCATTTTGTTTCTTGTGGACAAACAACCTGTAAATCTGACCTTTCCTCCTGCGGGCTGGCACAATGCTGTTGGGTAACCTACACGGAAAGCCCCCTGAAAACTGGTAACCGTGTAGCAATAGGGATATTTTATATTCATAAAATAAGAAATTGGACTCTGAACTAGCCATTTCTTGAGGTTTTTTTTTCCCCTTTCCAAGGATGGATGTTGCAGATCTCTAGCCAAAGGCATGGTGATCTTTTTTGCAAGCCCAGCTACCAAAGATCTCTCATCATCAAATTTTTTGAGTTTAATGTAAATACTACAGTTCTGATACTGGATGTGTAGGGATTTCTTACATGTCAGACAGTGACTTAACTGGGTGCCTGAGAATTCAGTTTTGACAGCACCTGTTGTTTGAGTCAGAGCCCATGGGTTAAGGTCTCACCTGTAACCTAAATACTAGTTCAAATGCCAATCACAAGTAGTAGGTTATTATATACCCTTCGCCCTTCTGACCTGCCTGCTATAAGTTGAGGTTCCTATGACTTCCTCTTGAGTCTGATCAATTTGCTAGGGTGATTCAAGGAATTTAGGGATGCATTGAACATTGGCTGGGTCTGATGAAGCATGGAGCTGAGTGGCGGGTGGAGAGGTAGGCACGGTAAGATGAAAATGGATGGCCCAGGGGAAGCCCTACAGGGCGAGGTTGGGAATGGTTGTATGGGAGGTTTTACCTCTGGGCATTCAGTCATGTGCTGCTCACCTCAGGGGTATGAATCTGCTTGGGTTTACAAAAGAATCACCATTTCATGAACATAAAATGTCCAAGGTGTTAGGAGATTGTCACAGTTTTCAGCCATGCTCAGTACTTGGACTGTGCCAACCTCCCAGTACACACACACACACACACACACACACACACGTCCATTAGTCCAGGGGCTCTGTGAACCCAACAGTGCAGGGATTTTCATTTTTGGATTTTCAAGAGAGGGTTTCTCTGTCATGCCTCTGGCTGTTCTGAAACTCGCTTTGTAGACCAGGCTGGCTTTGAACTCACGTAGATCCACCTGCCTCTGCTTCCCAAGGGCTGGGATTAAAGGTGTGCACCACCACCACCTGGCTGGGTTTTTTTAATGAAGGCTTTGTTATGAGATACAAATTTTCTCCATTTTCAGTTGTCTTTCTCTGGAGGATGTGGGGAGGGGCTGAAAACACCAGTGGCCTGGACTTGTGGTGATGAGCTTCCATCCAGGAGCTCACAAGAGTCTCTGCCGTAGAAGNTGGTGGTGGCTCCTGCCTCTACTCCCAGCACTCAGGAGGCTGAGGCAGCAAGAACTCAATGTCAGGCTGGGCTACAGAGTGAGACCCCTCCTCAAAGAGCAAAGCAGAGTTTGCCTTAGAACAAAAGATACTCCAGGAGATTCCCGGGAAATGCACGAGATTGATATCAGGGTGAGAGACGAAATGGAAGATTGAAAGATTGTTCTAGTACCTCTGTCTACAGGGCCTTTAGGAGCTCTGTGTCAGTAACCTGGACCCAACCTGGACCCAGACCAAAGATTAGAACAGTGTTGGGTTTTTTTTTTCCTTCGAGTATTTCTATTGCTTAGAAACAGGGGCTTGATGGTAGGAACTGAAGATAGGCACCAGTATTTACAGCTCTTACCGTTTCATGGCAGATGTTGTGATTTCTCTAGTACGACTTGAAAAGAGCACCTTGGAATCCATAATGATAACTGATGCTTGGCAAGTACTCACTTGGCCCCAGGAACTACCAAAAGCTACCAAAAGCTTGTATATAAACAGTTAATCTCTATATTAACTTTGTGAAATAGGAATTGTTGTCCCTGTTTTTTTCAGATGAGGAAATAGACTCTGTTCATCCAGAGCAGTTAGTATAGCGTATGATTTGAACTGGGCTCTGGCTTGAGAATTGCTGCATCCTAAGACAATGATCCAGTTACATCAGAACAAATCACTGGGCCCTCTCAGGTCCTCTTTAATCTAGGCCCAGTTATCATTCCCACCTCAGAGGTACAGAAGTTGTGCTTTAAAAGTAACTGAAGCCAGGCAGTGGTGGTGCATGCCTTTAATCCCAGCACTCAGGAGACAAATCTTTGTGAGTCAGAGGCCACCCTGGTCTACAGAGCAAGTTCTGGGACAGTCAGGACTGTTTTTTTTTTTAATTATAAATAAATAATACATATGTTACAAGACAGACGTACATAGCCTGCCTGCCAGAAGAGGGCACCAGATCTCATAGATGGTTGTGAGCCATCATGTGGTTGCCGGGAATTGAACTCAGAATCTCTGGAAGAGCAGCCAGTGCTCTTAAACTCTGAGCCATCTCTCCAGCCCCCAGTCAGGACAGTTACACAGAGAAACCTTCTCACAAAAAACCAACCTCCTTACTCCAGAAAAGAGGTTTCCAAGTTTATAAGCAATGTCGCATTGTATCCCAGGGCTGTCAGTCTCCAAAGATCATGCCCGTCACAGGCAAGGCTAAGATAGGTCCTCCAACCCTGGCCTTTCTGCAGCCATGTCTTCCATTCACCCCCAAACTGAGACTTAGGTTTTCATACCATGGAAGTTAAGTGGGCTTGGGAGTGGGTATGTTATAAAAAGTATGACTGTTTGGAAGCAGGGCCCTACTCTGTGGTCCAGAATGGCTTGTGACTCTTGATCCCCTTCAGTCTCGTGCCTGGCATAGGTGTGCCACTTTGGTCATCTTCTCTGAAAGTCTCTGAGCCTTGTTTTCTCACTGTGTGACTATTTGGGTCTGGGTAACTGGGAAACAAAAGCATGGACTCCGCTCTTTCTTTCTTTCTTTCTTTCTTTCTTTCTTTCTTTCTTTCTTTCTTTCTTTCTTTCNCTCTCTCTCTCTCTCTCTCTCTCTCTCTCTCTCTCTCTTTCTTTCTTTCTTTTCCTTATTTTTTTGAGACAGGGTTTCTCTGTAGTTTTGGAGCCTGTCCTGAAACTAGCAATTGTAGACCAGGCTGGCCTTGAACTCACAGAGATCTGCCTGTCTCTGCCTCCCAAATGCTGGGATTAAAGGCATGCGCCACCACTGCCCGACTATGGACTCTGTTTACAAATGGTACCCAACATGGGGCCTAAACCCACAACCCTGAGATTGTCTTTCATATATATATTAATATTATATATGAATATGAATTCATATATATCTGAATATATATGGATATGATTTAATATATATATTAAAGAATTGCATGAATGCTTTATGTGCATGTATACCTTTATGCCAGAAGAAGGCATCAGATCCCACTAGAAGTAATAGTGAGCCACCATGTGGTTGCTGGGAATTGAACTCTGGAGTTCTTCCTAAGAAAAACTACTGTAAGCTATATCGAAGTGACTTTGAAGATCTAGGGAAAGGCCAGATGTGGTAATTCATGCCTTCAATTTCATCAATCAGGAGGCAGAGTGGGTGGGTGGCTCTCTTGTAGGTTCAAGGTCAGTTTGACCTACCTAGTGAGTCCCAAGACAGCTAGAGCTACATAGTGAGACCCTGTATCCAAAACAATTCTTGTCCCCTCAAAAAAAAAAAACTGGGGAAAACTACATTAACATTATAGAGGGGCAAATATATTCTTTATTCCTGCATTGAAATACAGCTTCAAAGGGCTTAATGGAAAAATTGGCAATGGAGGCAAAAAAAAAATCTTGCTTCAGTGGAGTCATTGAACAAAGGTAGAAACCTGCAATTTTCCTGTGACCACATTCATATTTAACCTGCTCTTTTTAACCTGATGATGGGACTCACAGCTAATGCTTATGAGATCTGTGTCTAGACAGTTGAGCAAAACAGGAAATGAGTTACATTGTCATAGCTTCAGAGAATTTAACTTCATGTTTTTCCTCTCAAAGCTGAGCCTACTTTTAAAAAAAGTATTCCTTCTCTCCAGAGAATTTTGGGACATTTAAGGAACTATAGTCATTTAGGGCTGCTCTCAGGGAGCGCAGCTAGCTATTTTGGAAAAGGAAATAAGACCACGATTTTATGGTGCTTGAACCATAGACTCAGCACGGCCACTGGAAAGAACATGTTTGCTGACTTCTTCTGGATGAGTTCATAGCAGACTCTGATACTGTGCTCCAAGGGCAAGCTCAGCCTGATGACTCAGTCTCCATCTGAACACAGTATGCTGCCTTAAGTTCACCAGACAAGGTAACTAACACTACTGGGATACTTTCTGTGTGCCAAACATTGAACTAGTCAAAACATTGTGTTATTATATCATCGTAGTTGGCTTTATGTTGCTGTGATTAATTTTAATATTGTAGACCAGGCTGGCCTCAATCTCACAGAGATATGCCTGTCTGTGCCTCCCAAGTGCTGGGATTAAAGGCGTGCACCACTACTGCCTGGCTATGGACTCTGTTTACAAATGGCACCCAACATGGGGCCGGGTGATGGTGGCACACACCTTTAATCCCAGCACTGGAGAGGCAGAGGCAGGCAAATCTCTGTGAGTTTGAGGCCAATCTGGTCTACAGAGCTAGTTCCAGGATAGGCTCCAAAGCTATAGAGAAACCCTGTCTCAAGAAAAAAACAAAAAACAAAAACCAAAAAAAAACCCCACCCAAAACCAACCAAACAAACAAACAAATAAATTAGATGGGATAGTGCTATTTATGAGACCATAGCTATGTTCTGCTCAGGGCAGCCTGAGTCTTTTTTTTTTTTTTAATTACAACACTGACCAATGTCTCAAGCAAATTTCTAGCTTACTCTTACAACTTAAATTAACCAATTTTTTATTATTTTGTATTTTATCATGAGGCTTGCAATTTGTTACCTCTTGCTTCTTGGGTAGCTACATGGTATCTACCTCCTTTGGCAGCTACATAGCATTTCCCTGACTCTGCCTACTCTCTCTATATATCTCTCTATATAGTCCTTCCTGGCTATATTCTGCCCTATCATAGACCAAAGCAGCTTTATTCATTAACTTATAAAAGAAACACATATACAAAAGGACATCCCACATAATCTCCCCCTTTCTGTCTAAATATAAAGTAAAGTTTTAACTTTAACATAGTAAAATTACATGTAACAAAACAGATATCAAGCAAGAATTATACTTACAATATTTTGTTTATTTGTATCTGGAAAAATTAAAGAAAATATACTATTATCTATTTTATCTTTGTGAGTCTAAAGTTTCATATTTAATTTATCTTTTATTATAGCTAAGAAAAATTATATCTATCTGTCTTCAACTCATCAAAGACCCCAGAAGGACATACTATTACCTAAGTAAACAGAAAGTGCATTGTAAGCAACTTCCAAAGTTCTAGAACTGACAGAGACATCTTGATGCCTGGACAGTCACCCAAAATTCTTCTATAATGTTGTGGCATCCATCTTCAGCCTACAGGCACATAGTATCCAGTAGATTTTTCCACAAAGCAGGAAATTTGAATATCTGTTCTGCCTTGTAATGGCAAAGTTCATCGGTTGCTTTCTTCTGTGTCATGCAGAATGTCTAGTAGTTTCTTCTGTGAAGCAGGAACTCTGACTCTGGTAAGGTAGAAAACCTTTCAAGACATCAGTGAAAGACACCCTTCTGCATGTCCAGTTCATACAGCATACCATCAAGCAGTCCAGGCAAGAGCAGTTTCTTGTCCAAATGGCTAGCCTTGTAATATTGAAGGCAAATTCCATAACAAGTTTCTTCAGTGCCCATCAACCTCTCTGAAGTAATTGGTGCTGTCAGAAGCAGACATGTCTCATTGTTAAGAAAAATCTTAAAACATTTTAAATGCCATATTCCATAGGTCTTTGACGTGTTGAAGGTTATCTAATATAGCTCTGTATATTATAGGTGACTATCTATTAATCTGTATTTCTTAACTATAACATTTTTAAATGAGCTGCACAAACACAATACCTTAAACAAGAGCAGAAATACATATACACAGTGTAACAAATTAACCTTAAATCTTTATTTTTTATTTAAGACCAAGATCCACACCAATGCAAAGTATTCATCTCTATATCATATCCCCTCTTAAATGAAAACAAACATTTATAAACAGTCATTTTGGAAATTTGGGCATGGTTTTCTCCAAACTACTTTCTGTCAAGTATTTTTAGGGGTCACAGAGACCTTTTGGGGGGTTTGTTCCATCAAACCACATTAGCCTGGAAACAATCTACAAGTTTTCATATTCTGTGGAAGGAAAAGCGAAGCCCGTTTTCCAAAATAGCATATCCTTAGACTCAGATTTTGAATATTATATATATATATTTGTTGTTTTAGCTTAGCAGCCCTTGCAATGAAATGTTTCTCTGTACTTAGCTTATTTACAGTCAAAAAATTCAAAGAAAACACAATAATATACATAATTCAGACTCTGTATATCCCATCTTTATGTGGCTTATTTTTCTTTACTCCTTTAATCTATGACTGTCTGTAATCTTTTATATTACTTTTACTGTCACTTTAAAGACAGTTTTATTTTTTAAAACTATTTCTTTTTATTACTGTCTATACTCTTTTTCTTCTCTCTCCCAAGTCTACAAACATTTTTTAAACACACTGTGTTCCATTCAGAGGGTTTTTTTTTGTTTGTTTGTTTTCCTGAATCTGTCTTTATTGCATATCTGTAATCATTTTCTGACCAGGGGCCATGGCTAGGACCAACTCTGTGGTCCTGCCTATTGGTTCTGTCCCATTCAACATGTTGGAGTTATGTTTACCGCCTCTGCAAGCCATGTTCACTGCCCCAGCTCCAGGGGTGTAGCGTGTGTATGTCTCTATTAAGCAACTAGTAGCACTCTGCTCACAAACTCCATTTAAGTGCAGGATCTCCCAAAAGAGCCAGAGTTTGTATGACTTAAAGGAATTGTGCCTCTGCATGCCTCTAGCAAACAGCTCACCTGAGAAAATGCTGCTACCATGAAGTCATGCTTAACTCTGTTCTTTTGTGTCTAGAATTCCTTCCCAAGCTCTCTCAGGTTTTATGTAGATGCAGTTGGCCAATGTCAGTGCCATTTTTTAAATGGAGTCTGTGCTTTAGTTTTCCCTGCCTCCCAGACCCAAATAATCACACAGAAACTATATTAATTACAACACTGCTTGGCCAATGTCTCAGGCATATTTCTAGCTAGCTCTTACGCATTAAATTAATCTATTTCTATTATTTTATTGTTTTATCACAAGGCTTGCAGTTTGTTACTTCTTGGGCAGCTACATGGTGACTGCCTCCAGAAGCTACATGGCATCTGCTTCCTTCAGTAGCTACGTGACATTTCAGGGCATCCTGATTCTGATGGTTTAATACAAATAGATGTTTTTGTGTGACATGGCTAGGGATGTTGGTTGCCTTTCAGAGAGAGCTTCCATTTTGCAGGCAGATGGGGCTGTTGTCCACATTTTCCTCTCCAGCCACGAGCCTACAAAGGAGCAGCTACAGACTAGCATTCTTTGGGGGCCAGGGCAGGGGGTGGGGAGTGGTGGTGGTTATGTAAACACCATGCGTAAGCTCGGTGATCCAGGTCTCACTTTTAGGACCAGAAATTCACCTCTGAAGGGTGTGGCATTCAGTTCTGAACAGCAGCCTGGATGAAGGGCAGGCCTTGATCTGAGAAGAGCAGGGTGTAAGATTGGAGAATCAATGTGACAGGATTGGCCCTTTGTCACATGACATGCTCAGGACCCTTGAATGAATTATGCCTTTTTCTAATTTGAATTTGGATTGAAAAATTCCTGTCAATGTTTTTAAAGTCCAGAGCCAGATTGCTGAGTTGTGAGTTATTTTAGGATAATGTTTTATCAGTCTCTGTTTTGGAAAAAGCCGTTGTGCCTTTGCATTCCCAGGAGGACCCAGCAAGACTGTCCGTGCTTCCTCTCCAGCCCACAGGGGTGTGGATCCTGGGTTCACACGGCCTCAGTCTGAACGAATCCCACTTCTAATGTGTGCTTCTGAGTGAGCTGTGCTAGCTCCCTGTGCCTCAACTTCCTCCTCTCAAAAATGTGGCCCAGAAACAGACCCTAGTTAGCAGAATCTAGACGATCAAGCGTCATGCTTAGGCTAGTGTCTCATCACCCCAACACTAAAGTGAATGACTACAGTATTAATCGTCTTTTCAGTTTACTATGTTGGGTGCCTACCTGCTTGCCTCCCTCCCCTCCTGCTCTGTTGTGTGTGTGTGTGTGTGTGTGTGTGTGTGTTGTTATTGTTGTTGTTGTTTGAGACAGAGTATCTCTATATAGCTCTGACTGTCCTGGAGCTCACTATATAGACCAGACCGGCCTTGAATTCACAGAAATCTGCAGGCTTCTGCCTTCTCAGTGCCTGGATTAAAGGTCTGTGTGCTGTGCCTGGCTAGGTGCTTTTCCTGTTTCCCCTACTATCCTGTGAGTACATGCTATTTTCATCCTGTGTTGTGTATGAGGACAGGTGCAGAAAAGCTGATTCAATAAGTGCATTAGATGTCATTGTGTCTACCCTATACCATGTACATACCTGATTGCAGAATAATGTTTTTTTTAAATTTTTTGGTTAGCATACAAATAGTAGGTCTCATTATGACATTTTATATATACAATATGTATACATACATATATATGTATATACATGCATATATACATATAAGGACTTATTTACCCTCTATTATCTGTCCTTGTCCTTCACTCTTTCACCTCCTTTCCTCCACAGCTCCCCTTCTGCTTTTAACATGCACATGCATGCACACACACACTGCTCAATCTAGCTTCGGAATATGAGCGAAAAGGTGATACTTTTTTCCTCACTATTAGACCATAGACTACTGTTTGTATATACCTAGCTTCACCCCGTGAGTACGTAGGGCTCTCAACTATGACTTGCTGTCTTTTTGTTTCTTTGTTCAGATTTTCATATCAGCTCACATACGTAGCCTAGGCTAGTATTGATTTACTGTCACCCTCCCGCTTCAGCTGCCTGAGTGCTTGCGTTGAGGATCACAGTAACCAGTTTGTTTTCTATGAGACAGGATCTTGACAGCTCACTCACAGCTCTCCTGCTTTAATGCTTCTCTCTTGCCCCTCGGTGCTGTGCACCATAGCTTTCTTCTCTCCTGCCCCTCGGTGCTGTGCACCATAGCTTTCTTCTCTCTTACTCACCCTCAGTGCTGTGCACCATAGCTTTCTTCTCTCCT
>LOEQ01000903.1:165241-175432 GCA_001685075.1 Bramus lutescens | reverse complement strand
TTCTCTCCTGCCCCTCGGTGCTGTGCACCATAGCTTTCTTCTCTCTTTCCCCTCAGTGCTGTGCACCATAGCTTTCTTCTCTCCTACCCCTCAGTGCTGTGCACCATAGCTTTCTTCTCTCTTTCCCCTCAGTGCTGTGCACCATAGCTTTCTTCTCTCTTACCCCCTCGGTGCTGTGCACCATAGCTTTCTTGCCGTCTTTTTTTTTTCCCTAAAGTGTTGGGTCCCAACTCAATCATAGGGCCCTTTCCAAGTCTCGTTCTTTCCCCCAATGACTTTCAGGTAAGATATGGCTACTTTTTAGCTCTTGAGACATAAATTTGGTTTCACCTGAAAAAAAAAAGATGTTTTCTGTTGAAATGGGTGACATCACTGGTTTAAACAATACACAGAGGCTAGCGCCATGGGGGTCATGTGCTGTCTGTCATTTCTTAGGCCCATAAGACTAAGCAGAGAATACATATTGGACCTCATGAATAATAACAGGTGCTTCTAAGAAACGTACTCCAAGTTGGATAACCATACAGTTGCATCTTACCACACCAACTCAGGTCACAGACTCTGTTGTCTCACCCATTCTGCAGAAGAGAACTGAGGTACATCAAGGTCTTGCGCACTGTCCACTGCAATAGAGGCATAGGCTAGCTCTACTGTCTGTGTTTTTGTTGCTCTGTTGCCTCTTAGTAGGAAGCAGGAGCTGTGCAGAATGATTCTGAAGCGCAGAAAAGGCTGGCTAATAAAATATAAGGAAAACAGTCGGAGGCAAGTTTGGGAAGTGCAGGAAGGGTGAGCCGCACACACTTTCATGTGGGCGGAGAATGACTCTGCTGTCACACTCGATGGCATCTGCCAAGTACGATTTCTCAGGATGTGGTGGTTGGCTGAGCGCCTCTTATAGCCACTAGATTCGGCTCCCCTTCTGCCTTTTTCTCCTGGCCTCTGTGCCCTGAGAAGCCTCCTTCAGACTTTCCTCATCCTCCTGCTCTTTCTAGGAGGCTGTCTGAGTCAGGTGCTGCAAGAGACTAGCGACGGGCTATCTCTCTCTGTACATGTACAAAAAATACATAATTAAATGATCTTTAAAGATTATTTCTTTAGCGCGTGTTATGAGCACATGTGCATGGATAATTTGCAGGAATTGGTTTTCCCCTTCTCCCACGTGAATCCTAGGATCAAACTCAGGTTGTCAGGCTTGGTGCAAGTCCTGAGCCATCTTATTGGCTGCTTTCTTTATATATATTTATCTATATCTCTATTTTAATATACATATTATTAAAGAAAAACATTTTATCCCTTAAATACCTCTTGCTCCTTCTCCTTCTTCCTGTATTTACAGTTAGATCAAGTGTTCATTAAATCAGTATCTCTTATTAATGATGCCCAGACTTTATTAGTATGTTCTGTCTCCACTGTCTGAGGCTAGAATTACAGGTGAAACTTTGTGCTCATTTGGCAGTCACATGGGTTCTGGGGATCTGAACCCCAGTGTCTTGCTCAGTAAATGCTTTAACTGCAGAGCTACTGATTGCCCCTCCTCCTCCTCCTTCTTTGGTTTTTTGAGACAGTAGCTTTGGGGCCTGTCCTGGAACTAGCTCTTGTAGACCAGGCTGGCCTCAAACTCACAGAGATCCTCCTGTCTCTGCCGCCCGAGTGCTGGGATTAAAGCCATGCGCCACCACCACCTGACATGATTAGTCTATCTAATTGTACTTTTTATGTCAATTTTTTGAAGGAGAATTATGGCAGGACTGGGGTACATTTCAGACTTAAAGGTATCAAGTACAAGATCCACTTGTAGGGATCCCAAGCAAGCCACAGGAAACTGAACGAGAGTCCCCAACTCAGTTCTTAAACTCTTGTTGTTCAGTGAATAATAATAACTGGTAATATCTCTTGAATTCCTATTTCTATCAGGCACCAGGTACTGTACATATATTACTTTGGTAAATTTTATTGTGTCTTGAATGTGAACTGTCCCCTGTGGGCTCATGTGTTTGAACTATTGGGTCTGCAGCTGCTGTTGGTGTTTTGTATGGTTGGGAAACCTTTAGCAGGTGATAGACCCTGGCTAGAGGAAGTGGGTCACTAGGGATGGCCTTAAAGCCTGGCCCTATGTCATACCTGGTCTTTTTCAGCTGTGCATGCTGATGCATGCATGCCTATCCTGGCGTGATGGACTGTATCCCTTCCTGAAGTGTAAGCTGAAATAAGTAAACCCCTCCTACCTTAAGTTGCTCTGCTCAGATATTTGCTCACAACAATGAGGAAAGCATCGAGCATATTTCTCACCTGTGAGAAACAGGTACTGTAGATGAGAGCCCTGGAGAGAAGCAGGACTACAAGGCAGATCGATCAGAACTTCCCCGATGTGGGGAGGTTAGAAGGCTGCAAGTTCCCAGCCATTTTTAAAGCTATCTTAAGCTTCTTTAATGATCGTTTACTACCCACCGCTGTATGTGACCTAATACCCTTGTGAGCATTAGATAAGTCCTTTGGAATGTAGGAAGGGACTCTTGTAGTGTCTACCAATCCAGAAACTAGGAATGCCAGCAGACAGCATCTGAAGCCTGCAATAGGGATCTTCCTACTTTGCTGTAACCCACCTTCCCGATTTCAATGTATTTGAAAAATGGGTTGACACATGACTTCTATGAGCACAGAAACTTCATGAAACCAGCGCCATGCTGGAACGTGGAATTTGGAGTAAACTAAATCTGTGTTCCTGGGCTATGGTCACCATATTTGGTTCAGAATAAACTCTCACCTCCTTTGAGGTCGGAATGGTGTTGTTGTTGTTTAATCTTTTTATTTGTTTTCTTTTAAGATTTTATTTATTTATTATGTATATAGTTCTTTGCCTACATATATGCTTGCAGGCCAGAAGAGGGCACTAAATGTCATTACAGATGGTTGTGAGGCACCATGTGGTTGCTGGGAATTGAACTCAGGACCTTTGGAAGAGCAATCAGTGCTCTTAACCACTGAGCCAGCTCTCCAATCCCCAGAACAGTGTTTCTTGCATTGACATCTTACTACTGATATCTTTTTTTAAAGCAGCATTTTTAAATTTATTTATTATGTATACAATGTTCTGTCTGCATGTGTGCCTGCCCGCCAGAAGAGGGCACCAGATCTCATAGATAGCTGTGAGCCACCATGTGGTTGCTGGGAATTGAACTCAGGACCTCTGGAAGAGCAGCCAGTGCTCTTAACCTTTGAGCCATCCTTTCAGCCCCTACTATTGATATCTTAGAGACTGCAACAGAGGGAGTTATATAAAGGTGTGACAAGCCACCTCGCAGGTCAGAGCTGGGTCTGTGATTCTAACCTCTTGCTTTCTGGAACATTTTAACCCTCCTTCTGAGGCTGGGTAACAGCTCACCATCACACCCTTGGAGAGGCTTCTGCTGAGCTTGCCTCGAACAGCGCTTTATGATTTCATTCAGATCACACATTGCAAATGACTTCTATTTACTTGCTGTATTTTTTTGGGGGTGCTATCCTTCTGGTTAGAACCTGAAATCCATCAAGGCAGAGATCATGTTTGTTCTCAGTGTTTTGCACAGATCTAGCAAACAGTAACTGTTCTGTAAGTGTTTGTTGGTGAATAAATGATAATGACTTCAGAATTCATTTTCTCCCAGTCATTCTACAATACAGTCATTACACGGAAATATCCCATTTAAACATAACAGTGTAGTTTGGACTCTGGTTGGTATTCAACCACAAGCTTATTTTTCTATTCATTCCCTGGAAACTTATCGTTGTGGTAACAAACTTCTGGGAGTAGGAATATAAGTCTCAAAGACAAAAGATACACATGAAAATATAAACCCAGGTGCATAAAATAATAAGCCAAATTGAACTGATACACACCAAAAATATACCAAGGTGTATTGTTGGAAAACATTTATTGCAATTCAGTGTCAAAAAATGTTTACAAAAATATGCCACTGTCTGGTACAAACAACTATAAAAAAGTCTGTTCATCATGCAAGAAAGGTGTGCAAATAAGTTATACAGGACTCAGATTATTTAATATTAAACAATCAGTTTTGCATGTAATCAGTCTAACCTTATACATTTAGTTAAAACATTCCACCCACTCTAATATTTTTCTTTAAAAAGTACACTTAAAGCTTCTAAGCTTAGACATGGACTATAATATACACTCTCTTTAGCCAGGGTGACTGGCATTTGGTAGTATAAAGATGGCACCAAAGCCTCCCAAATATGGAGCAGGGATTGGGGCCATCTGTTAAACAGCCTTGTGCACAGTTTAACAAACATGTCTTTTATACTCACAGACAGAGTCATATTCAGTAATGTTGAAGCATATAGAGCATCCAAAACTCTGAATTTGGAGTTCGGATGTAGCCATCCATTTCCAGCCAATTGGAGAGGGACTAAGTTTAGAGAGCTTTCTCAAGAAGCTTTGCTTGCTGAAGTCAAGGACACACCAGACAAAAATCATGGGTATCACCATCCCTTGCCTTATGGGATAAATTCTGCTAAATGCAAACAAGGTTGAACAGAGTGAACTTCCACCAGATAGAACCACACTGGATCTTATAGTGGGGATCACCAGTGAGAGGGACAGGAAGGACAAAGGATGGCTTAAATGTACCTTTCCATTTTAGGGGTACCAGCATGAGTGACGTCAACACTTAGCTATTCTTTGTGTATATTTGCACATGCATGCATGCGCACATGTATACATGCATGCATGCTAGTATGCCTGTATGTGTGTGCACATGCATATGCATTTAGAGGTCAGGGCAGACATTGGGCATCTTCCTGGATCTCTGTCCACTTTTATTTTTGAGGCAGGGTCTCTCACTGAGCCTGGGTATCTGATATCTATCACTTGATTCTTTAAACTGGCTGGCCCATCTAACTCCCCATGCACTGAAGTTCATGCTTGGCTTTGACAAGAATTAATTTGATGGGGAACTCAGGTCCCCATGCTTCCGTAGCAGGCACTTTATCAACCAGCCATCTCCCCAGGACCCTGTATCTATTCCTATAAGGGCATGATGGAAAAACCCAAGGGAAAGGATGAATTTGTTAAAGCATGCCATTTGCTTCCTGCTGTTTTTGAAACAAGGCCTTGCTATGTAGCCCAGGCTAGAAGTCCAGTTCTCCCGCCCCTGCAGATTACAGGTGTGCGCCACACACCTGGCACGCTAGTTGCTTCCTACTAAGCAGGCTGTGCTCAGTGGAATGCCGTGGTAGCAGCAGAATGAGAGGGTGGAAAATGAAAAGGGACGTCTTAGCTTTTCTGGTAAGAATCAGACTTAGAAGGTTTGGAAGACTTGGTGGCAGATGCCCATCGTGGGATGGCCTCCCAAGCCTCCCACAGTGAGGGTCTTTGGAAAAATCACACTGAGTGTCGTGAATCTATGGATACCCACAAGGTTCTCAGGGTGGGAGGTGGACTCACAGCTCTGGCATCAGGAAGCTCCAGGTCTCTGTTCAACTCTGTTGACTTCCCAAGGAGTGCAGAGGAAGGCTCCCCACCCCCCAGTTCTGGAAAGGCTTCCTTATCTTGAAAGGCAGAAACGTCAGACTGCATCCTCTCTAACAACCCTTCTTGGTCTAAAGTGGGATGGGAATCTCCTTCATTTAGAAAACCAAAGGTGGTTTTGTTGTTGTTGTTTTCTGTTTCAGCAAAGCAGAGAACAAAACATTGACAGAAAACATAGACTTTAGAAGAATTACTACCTTGTTTGTTGAAGCCATAGATGGCCCATTATACATCAAAGAGTAACATCCCTGTATTTGCCCAGAGGTTCGGGGTGTTTCTGAGTCTGTTTAAGCACTAACGGGTTTCAAGCCAGCATCCAGTCAGAAGAGATGGTTCACAGGCTCAGATAGTTGGAAACAGATTAAAAAAAACAACAACAGATGTCAACATAGAAAATGATAGAGTTTAGTTAAAAAATGCACACATAAAATTACAGTCAAAAATTCACACATAAAATTTAGAGTGTTTGCACTGCAAGATGTTATTGCCCCACAGTCAGGCAGAAAAATATAAACCCAGGTGCGTGTTTTATAATAAACATTGTTTCCAATGCCGAGAATCATATACTGCTAAATGTCTCCTGCGGCGACTTCTCTGTGAATCATACCAACTGCTTAGACAAACCAAATTCCCAACCTATTCTCTTTCATGGTAAACAATAGAAATAAGGCGCCGGTGTCAATAGCAGCCTCCTCACGTTGTGAGGCCACAAGGATGAGCCACCCACCAGCTGGCTTCACAGTCACAAGGAGATGGGATCATCAGCTGAGAGCTTTTGCAGCGCAAGTATCTTGTCCAGACCACTTCCACCTGAAACTGTCATTACTAGTCAGAAAGTTCTCCCAGCTGATGGGCTCGGGATCCCACCTTGTGGCTTCTGATCCTTTCTGCCACCCCTTCTCCCCCATTCGACTGACACACCTGTCCACTCAACCGTGCTGAGTAATGACCCGAGCTAGTTGGCAATATCACTGGGCTGATTCTTTTTTTCTTTTACTGGATCTTGCTATAAAAGGAGCATTCCTAAACTCTATATGGAATGCTTCTCTCCAGAGACTCTCAGCTGATTGTTCTTAAGTAACTTTTGATTCACCATTTCCCTGGGTTTGCTCATATGACTTGGACAGAACCTTTTCCCTCTTGCTGTCTGAATAACTTCAGAGTGGGCATAACTCAAGTTCTGTTTTACAACATGCAAAGGAGGGACAGGAGGGTACAGTAGGAGAGAGAAAACAGATTTCTTCGTGTTGGAAAAATTCTTCTAGCAATTTCTATATCCACACCCCTCTCACTTTTGTAGCAGCTTGGGCCAGGGATTCTTAGTTTTTTTGTCTTAGGTCTGGGAGTCCTGGGTGGGTTTGCCAAGAGGAATTCTATAGACTGATTCCTGTTCTAGAAGCAAAACCTTTTAAGTCCCGTCACTTGTGTGTGAGGCTCTGGCCATGCCCTAATAAGGATATCTTGCCTGCTCTTCTCTCTCTATTGCTCCTCCCTGCCACAGGACATCAAAGATGTTCCATCACTACTCCTCCCCCACTCCCTCTCCACCTGCCAATCCTTCCTATTTTCTACTAACCAATGAAAGTGACCCATGACTTTTTCATCCTAAATCAATTCTTTGGCTGTGTCGCATACCATATCCAATGACACCAAGGTTCATGGAGGATCTGCAGGCACCTAGCCAACTTTTCAAAAAGCTGGGACCTCACTGCTTGGGGTCAGGGTCATTTTACACAGAGACAGATGGTTGCCTGGGGCATGTATGATGTATGCCTTTGTGCGTTGCTTGCACTTCATGAGAATGGCTTGCCAGTTTTCTGCTGGCAGTTCAAAGCAGGTAAAATTGCTGAAACTGTAAATAAACCCCAAGGTTCCAACAACTTTCCATCTCCAAACAAATTGACAAAGCGGTGGTAACAAGCTGATAAGAAGATGTGAAAGGCCATGAGCCCCTAACCCTACCAGTGTCACTTAGAGTCACTGTTTCCAGAGCTTCCCATAGCAATGGCAGACCCAGCTCCACCCCACATTTACAGAAGGTGAGGTATTGTAGAGAGCCTGACAATTATGGAAAGTGCCTGCCTGCCTGCCTGCCTGCCTGCCTTCCTTCCTTCCTTCCTTCCTTCCTNCTTCCTTCCTTCCTTCCTTCCTTCCTTCCTTCCTTCCTTCCCTTTCCTTTCTTTTCTTTCCTAGTCTAAGCCCTTAATGTAAATCTTAATGTAAAAATAATTTTGGGGAGAAGAGTTAAAAAAAGCAAAAAAACTAAAAAAAAACCCCACAAAACCAAATAGAAAACCCCTTAGCTGTTACAGGTTTGTAGTCTCTAAAGTTCAGCTTTATACATCTAATCTTGTTCTTTCACAGTTACCTTTTCTCATTATGGGCTTCTGAATTCAACCTAATTTCCCCCTCAAAGATAAAGGAAATATGGAGAACTTTTGGTGTAAGTACAGATACTGCAAACAGGGAACCCTGCAGACTCCATCTGCCCATACGGCACTGACCTGAGGGTACTCTATTACTGAAGGCAGAGGTGTTGACTGTCCTTTGTTTCTATGTATGCTGGGTCACCTTTCCTTTCCTTTGAGGACCACCCCAAACATCAATGCTTCAGGTTACACAATACCTCACTTAACATCTATGTGGACACATTCCTACTTCTGATTATTTACCAAGGACGTGCATAGTGGTAGTTTTATTTGGAGATTTTTTAAAAAAGCAAACACACCTGCAAATATATGTACATTGTAGAAAAGCAACAATCTATAAAAAGTAAAAAATAACATTTCCCTCACCCCAGGAATTAACTCCTGAAGTCCTGAGATTTGCTTTCTTCCACAGTGTTCATATCTCTGCTTTGCAAGACCCCCTGGGATCCTTTGTCTTTTACTTCTCTTTGTTTTAACTCAGTCCTGAAACAAGCTTAAGATGAACTCAGCTGTCTATCTAGCTGGAACTCCAGGCTTCCTTTTAAATCACGCATATGAAAAGTCCCCATTCAGGATGACTCAAGTTTGATGCTAAAACCTAAAGAACAGAAAGAGCCTCAACTCAACACCCCGCCAAGGGGAAGCAGCAGCTATCAGAATGCTTAATTGGCTGATGTGAAAAATGTCTCTCTCAGGCCTCAGTCCTTAGGCTCCATTAAGTTCACAGACATTTACTAATCCATAAAGATACCCATGGAAGACCAGACAAGCCCAGAAGTTAAGCTAGAGGAGAGTAGAGTTAAATCAGAAGCGCCAAGCCACCATCTACAGGTGCCCAATTCTAGTTCTTCGTGACTTCTGCTGGAGCTGTTCTTAAGCTGGCCTTCTGGTTCTGTGCATGAGCTTCAACACGGAAGGAAAAAAGGTGTAGATTAGGAGCAAAGAGGGGAAGGGAAGTCAGAACCAAGAAGAGGGTTGTTTCTAATAGTCTTCCCATCTTAGATCTCCTTATAGATGAAAGAACTTACATGAAACACAGACATTGCCTGCTAGATAATGCACGCTGCCAGAGAGCACGCTACGCTTTTAGAGGTAGACCATTGTGTGGCATCTTCGTAGGATAAAGGCCTTATGCCTGCGTAGGTGTCTGATGGGTGGACTTCTTTGCCTGTTAAACAAATCCCAAATCCAAGCCCAAAGCCCAAGGATTCCTCAGTTGTAGCATTCATTCTCCTTCTTCCTCATTTTGTCTTAACAACACTATCACATTGTAAACAGAGTGTTCTGTCTTGTATTTGAGTTTTGCGTTTTTTCTTCCTAGAGAACTAGGAAGTTTCCATGAACATCAGGAGGACTCCGTTTTCACGGCAGACATAGAGTTCTTGCCCTTATAGTCTCACTGGCAAATTCTTAGGGGGGAAAAAGTCTATTTACAGTATTTCTGCTTTTCTGTACCAGTTCTAGTGTGAAGTTCACATTTGTAATTCCCATTGGCAGCTTCGTCTCTTCCCTCCATCTTCTCAGTGACTTCGCTCACGAGTTTCAAGCCAGTGCTTACAATGTACACTATTTACAAAGGAAGTCTCTGAATTCCCAGCCATCCGATCAGCGGGGAGTGGGGGGACCTTGTGAAATGCTGTCAAGTGATGGGATTCAGAACTTGAACAAGTTGATGAAGTCCTGGGGGGAGAGTGAGACGGAGCAGCTCTCTGGGTTGTTGGCTGTGCACGGGTGGTCAGTGCCCTGAAAACAGCATCATGGTTAGATCCGAGTTCTCAGTGGCAGCTCCCTAGCTCTCTCGGGCCTTGCCTAATCTCTTAGCAACTCTGTCAAGGTTGCCACTGCAGGGGCTGGAGAGGTGGTTCAGTGGTTAAGAGCAGATACTGCTCTTGCAGAGGACCCAAGTTCCGGTCTTGTATGTGGGTCACGTGGCTCACAACCAGCTGTAGCTTCAGCTCCAAGGTATCAGACACCATCTTCCAGCCTCTGCAGGCACCACTCTCATATGCACATAACCATATATAAACATGTATGCATGTTTATGATTAAAAAGGCCAATAATATTAGAAGCAAAGGAATGTCACCAAATTCAGAGGGTGAGTGGAGTGGCTGGTATGTGACTATGAGGACCTGTGTTTGGATTCTCAGTACCCACATGAAAGCTGGGCATGGAGGCTGGCATCCTGTAACCCTAGCACTGGGGGTGAAGCAGAGCAGATGGGTCCCTGGAGCTCA
>LOEQ01000903.1:150997-165185 GCA_001685075.1 Bramus lutescens | reverse complement strand
TTGGTGGTGAGCTACTGATGAAAAAGG
This sequence comes from Bramus lutescens, assembly GCA_001685075.1. Classification (NCBI taxonomy): domain Eukaryota; kingdom Metazoa; phylum Chordata; class Mammalia; order Rodentia; family Cricetidae; genus Bramus; species Bramus lutescens. The sequence goes on along the minus strand of LOEQ01000903.1, from coordinate 165,158 downwards.
AGACTGTGACCTCAGACCTCCATATTCATGGGCTCATATGTGCACACATTCATGTGCATACACAAACACATCTGCACATACTATCCATATCCCCGCAAAAGGATTCCACAGCACTGAGAAGCTGAAGAATTCGTGTTTGCCTATGTGTTTCCCTGTGCACACAGATAGAATATGTGGTAAGCAGGTTTCAGAGAGAAATCAACATAAGGGGTGGAGGAAATGAAGGGAAATGAAGGCCTTGGAGCTTCTCTCCCCTGTCCAAGTGCTGCATGAGGTTCACTCTCCTCTTAGGTTGAAGGTTGAGATAGGAAAGAAGCTGACACTGTTGGCACTTACGCCCCAGGCTCAGGGAAACCAGGGCTGGAGGCAGAGACTGAAGCACAGGCCATGGAGAGTGTTGTTTAAAGGCTTGCTCTTCAGCCTGCATGGCCAACTTCGTTACCGCAGCCCGGCAGTGGCCCTGCTCAGTCAGCTGGGCCCTTCTACCTCAATTACCAATTGAGAAAATGCCACACAGACTTGCCCACAGGCCCATTTTGTGGGAGACATTTTCCAAACTGCGGTTCCCTTTTCCAACAGGACGCTAGCTTGTGCCAACCCTAGCCAGCGCAGGCGCATACCTTCCAGGAGAGAATGTGGCAATGTCTGCAGAGCTGCAGGGTGTCCCCATACTGCTCTCTCCTTGGGTAACATCGGATCAGCTTAAAATACATCTTCTTCCAATCCAGCTGTCCTTTGTCTGACAAGATTAATCGCTTGCGGATCTGAAAATCAAATGGAGAAAAGTAATTTCCAGAGAGTCCACCAAGAGGATAGTTTGGGGTTTTCTGGTTCCAAAGATGTGCTCCCACTCTTCCCCCCATGTTTTTACAGGGACCCTAGAAAAGCTAGGGAAAGAAAGCTGTCAAGTTGGAAAGCAGAAAGGGAACCACGCTTTCCTAGTGATTGAGTGTAGTGCTTTTGACTGGTCCTTCAAAGCTTAGGCCGCTCCCATAAGCCACTTCAATCTTTTCTTCACTGTCGACCTGGACAATTATTTCTAGGAAGTTGCAGTTACTAGTGTTAGGGCTCTATTTTATTTTATATTTAAGTATCAGTGGCTTCATGAAAAGAATCTGTTGAATTAATGCATAGATGAAGAAATTGTTAAAACAACCCTGGACGAGGAACAGGTATATAGGGCGCCCTAGGGCGTCTGCGGGCCCAATTCAAACGTAGGCTCAGTTGTCTCAGCCTAAGGGTCACTTCACTAATCTGAATACACCAGTTGGTCATTTGTGGCCTTGGTCTCTTCACCTGTTTGAAGTTGGCATGATAATATCTACCTTTCCTGGGTTTGGGAGCATGAAAGGAAACACGCTTCATAAAAGTGCTTGAATATAAAGCACCATAAAAGATTTTTTTTTTCAAAGAAAAGAGGCACTACCAATCTGTGAAATTTTTGCGTGAGCCATAAGATGTAATTTGGGGTAAGGATTTATCTTTCCCTATTAAGACAATGATGACAATGACAAGGAACCAAAAAGCAAAAAAAAAAAAAACACACATTGACTTAGGAACGCCTTAGACCAGTGGTTCTTAACCTGTAGGTAGTGACCCCACAGGGGTTGCCTAAGACCACTGGAAAACACAGAAATGTATGCTGTGGTTCATAACAGTAGCAAAATGACAACTGGGAAGGAGCAAGGAAAATAATTTTATGGTTGGGGGTCACTACAACATGAGGAATCCCGTACTGAAAGGTCAAAGCGTTAGGAAGGTTGAGAACCATGGTCTTACATTGTTACTTTCTAGTAAACCAGGCATCCCAGGAGGCAGGCAGTCCTGCTTCATGCCAGAGAAGGATGGGCCTTTTCAGGGTGGGGGCAGATCAGGGAGCACGAGGAGCAGGCCACTGGGCTTCACTGACCTGTCGTTCTGAGAAGTGGTACTGGCAGAGTCTCTTCCACAGCAGCCGGTCCTCACTGAGCACAAGAAGGTCTGGGGCTGCCTGGCCCAGGCTGACCAGGTCCCGCCCATCACTCAGCCTCTGCATGATGTTTAGTTGCAAGCACACAGGCAGGTCCGTGAATGTGAGGCCTTTGAAGGCAGGCTGCAGAGAGAAGGCCAGATGATAAGCCAGGTGTTAGAGAAGAGCCATTTTCTTGCCATAGCTTGCTCCCAGAATGCCACGGTCCCTAGATCCTGCAATCTCAACCTGGCTTATCAACAGCTAGATTCCCAAAGCTGTGATGCTCCCGGTCCAACAGGTAGAAGCAGGACCAATGGCAGAGCCTCCAGAAGACAGCCTGGAGTGTCTTGGCTGACTGCAGCCTGCAGGCTTTCCCTGTCCATGCAACTTTCTGCTCTAAAAAGACTCCCAAAACAGCATATGTTGGACTCTTTTTATTCTATTTTTCTTTTTCTGAGACAGGGTTTCTCTGTATAGCCTTGGCTGTCCTGGAACTCACTTTGTAGACTAGGTTAACCTCAAACTCAAGAAATCCACCTGCCTCTGCCCCCCAAGGGCTGGGATCAAAGGTGTACATCACCACCATTGCCCTGTTATATTTTTCTTTATTCTTGAAATTTTCATATAAGTAAACAATGACATATGATACTATCTACCCCATTTCCCTCTTCTAACCCCCCCTGTACCCAACAGGTCCCTTTTAACCTCAAGTCCTTTTAAAAGATTGATTTTTATTCTATGTGTATGAGTGTTTGGCTGTAAATTCACCATGCCTTGTGCTGCAGAGGTCAGAGGAGGGTGTTGAATCCATCGGAACTGCAGCTATGGATGGTTACGAGCTGTCATGTGGGTGCTAGGAACTAAACTCAGATCCTTTCCAAGAGCCACAAGGGTTCTTAAGCACTGAGCCATCTCTCGAGCCCCTCATGTTTGTTTGTTTGCTCGCCTGGATGCTCTCTAAGTCCAGTTAGTGCTGCCCAGGTGTGCACGGTGTGGGGCCACCCACTGGAGCATGGGAGCGCATTGGATTTTTGTGCTTTGTTAGTCTCACTATTCAACTTCAAGACTCACTGCCTTCCAAAAGTGCCACCACCCTGATGGGTGGCCCAGGCAGACACCTGGCCTCCCATCTCACTGTCCTCTGTGATTTCAGATCGGTCCACTTCAGTGCACTCTCTGGCACCCAAACCCTATCTTGCCTACCGATGCACAATGCCCTCACCCACCTGGCCTTCCTTCTCTTGTCTCTCAAACCCACTTCAAACCCATTGCCATTAGGTATGGTGGTACTCGCCTTTAATCCCAGCATTTGGGAGGTAGAGAGAGGAGATGTGTGTGCTCATGGCCAGCTTGGTCTACATAACAAGTTCTAGGACAGCCAGGGCTACATAGAGAGTCTCTGTCTCCAAAAACCAAGAACCAAATACCCCACAAAGAAAAGCAAAACTCAACAATTTCATTTGATCTTTACTGCCTATGTATTCCCCCCCCCCCTTAGGTCTCCTTCACTGTACCTTCTTAGAACTCCTACGAACTCCCTCAGTGACTGTCTGCAACCCTCCCTCCTTTCTGCACAACCCCTTTCCCTTAAGAAAGGATGAATGGAGCATTCCTTTCAGAACCTAAGGTCCTTGACAACAGGGGGTTGGCTTTGTTTCACTGTATCTGGTGTCCACAATGTTTGGCACATCATAAGCACTCAGTAAATATTAGTGAATGGATTAAATCTAAGTAGTTGAACAGGAAAATAAAGAATAACACAAAGACCTTGTGCTTGTACATGTGTTTGTGTGTGTGTGTGGTATGTGTGTTTACAGGACTATATGGATGTATTTGTATGCATCTGTGAGGGTTTATGTATGTTTCTGTTTGCATTTATAAATATGTATATTTGTGTATTTGTGTGTATATGTTTGTGCACACACTGGGAATGGTTGGCCCCCAAACCTTTGCGCTAAGCTCCACTGTAACTGAGGATACCAGGGAACATTTAATTTAAAAAATTTTAAATTTATTCTACAAATATGAGTGTTTTGCCTGCATGTATGTATGTACACCACATGTGTACTTGATGCCCATGGAGATCAGAAGGTATTGGGTCCTCTGGACCCAATGTGAGCCACCATGTGGGTGGTGGGAACAGAACCCGGGTCTTCTGCAGAGCAACAGTGCTCTCAAACTGCTGAGTGATCTCTCTAGTCCCTCCAGGGGATGTTTTAAAAACTGCTCATTTACATATAATACACACCTGCAATCAACCTTGAGCTTCTGAAGGAATTTCCACTATACCCTCAAACTTATATTCAAGCCCTTTCTTATTTTAAAATTTGATCATCTCAAGATACCTCACCTAGACCTATATTCTTGAAGGCAGGACCTAGCTTGTAGGCCTTGGATACTAATCCAGCACAAACAGCCCTTGGGGCGCTTACTGGACAGGCACAGAGGAAAAATAACAATAGGGATTATTTTCTCATCAAATTTCTGGAGCAGAACGTGTAGGAAGTACAGCAAAGCCCAAACACATGGGGACTCCAGGGACTATGTGGTACCAGCCTCATTAGGATGATGCCAAGTTCCATTTGATCTCGTCAATCACCTGAGTCCCCTGGTAGGCAAGACATAAACTGATGGGAAGATAGGCCACAGAAGGAGGACTTAATGGAAGCTGCTGAGGAGAACGGATGTGGCAAGGGAGGAATGTGATAGGGGCAAACAGCATCCTGGGAACTCTGGGTCTCAGTTTCCCCAGCTCCCAAAGACTGTGTTTAGAATACTGAAGATTCCTCTAGCCCTAATGATCGTAGGCCTGCAGCGACTCAGGCCTCCTGTTTCAGAAGTGTCTGTGATTTGACAATTTTTACTGCTCACTTCTACCCCAGGCTGTTGGGCTGGACTCAATTGGTTTGCAACATTCAGGCCTTTGTGTGACCGCAGAAAGCCCTAGACCTATTTGTCATTTATCATCTGCTGTTGATCATATGAGCTAATAAAACTGCCATGGGATTTTCTTTTTGTTTCCAGCACTTCAAAGCCTCTACTTTTTTGGTTAAAACTCCCAGGCCAATTATTACATTAACTCCTATTAAAGGCAAGTTGGCTTGGCAGAGTTTGCTCTGTCAGATTTTCAAACCTGAACTTTTCCAAAACCCTTGCCCAGACCTCGTGCCAAGCCCTTATTCCTGATAAATGGTTAACTGTTTACATGCCTTCTCCCTTTTGAATATAAACATATAAAAGGGAAAATATGTCACTCTTGCAGCCTTAGTCAAGCATTTGGCTGAACTCTATTTTGTCTATCCCAGCCCCCATTTTCCAAAGCATTGCTTTGCCCACAGCATTGTAATTATATTTTATTTTTCCCCTACAAACCAGTTCTCTTAATTTCATCCTTCATCCTTTATTCTTATATAAGTTACATTTACAAATAAAAATTGGCTTGAAAGAATTAGATATGAAGATTTCTAAGGCAAACAAAGTTATGTGCTGAGACAACAGTGGCAGATTATGGGCAATGGGGAAGCATTTACTACGAAAGGCATTTTAATATTTTCATGGCTTAATATTCTTTTCTTTCTGAGAAACACAGAAATCATCATCCAGGCTGATGATTCGACTTTTCTTGTTCCCTCATTGTCCCTCACTCCCTCATCCCCCTGCCCCAAGATCTTATAGCCCAGGCTGGTTTCAGATTTTTTCTATAGTCGAGGAAGACCTTGAATTCCCCATTCTCCTGCCTCCAAGTATGCCGAGATTACAAGCCCTATAACAGTTGGGGATTTGTGTGGGAAGTTCTTCTTCACAGCTCTTAGAACAGCACAACTCAGAGGCCCCCTAGTGGGTTCAGGAAAGGATCAGTATAGCCTCTGGGAGCAGCCTGTTCTGGAGTCTGATGTCAGACATCCTGGTATAGAGGCCCCAACACAGTTCCACTCTGCCCTCCACGGACTTGGCGCCTACATCCTTGAATTCAATGAGCCACATACGGAAACTACCCAGAGAAAAATGCATCTGAACTCACAGCATAGAGACTTTCTTGTCCTCCTGCCCTACACACATAGCATCCTATAAAGGTATTAAAATTGGGCTAGAGATGACTTGCAGGGCAGAGGAGGGTGCACGCGGGCTAAGCATAGTCACTATGCCATTGTATACAAAATACTTCAGCATCCATGGCGTCCACGGTAACCTTGGAGTGTCTCTGAATCCATCCTCTGTGGAGACTGAAGATGCTTTCTCTCAATTATAAAACAAGGAAATGAGTATCTTGCAGTGGGGCTGGGTATAAGGGATGAGTTAATACACAGTAAATTCCAGTCATTTACCCTAATTACAATTAATTACGAGATAAGTTAATTATCACATGGGAAGGACTTACAGTGTGTGTGCAGGCAAGCCCTTGATCATAACACCTAATGCATCTATAATAATGCTTCCTACACACCAGGCCCTGCTCCAGCTGCTGTCTGTAGACTGGTTTATGCAATCTCACACCTATGTTCAAACTCACACGGGGATAGGAGCTGGGCATGTCTGCCTCTCGTTTCCAAATGAGGAAAGTGAAGAAGCATGGTGAGACTGAGTAACTGTCTGAATCTTGCAGTTGGTATAATTTACCACTGTCATCCATAATCTAGGACAATATTCTCCATTCATGCTCCCTGTAACCCCAAACATGTACTTCAGCACATAGGTTGGTGGGGAGCTGTCTCTTCAAACCAACATTAATCTCTTCAACTAAAATCTACTGACTGCTTGTGCCAAGTATGGAGCAGAAGATGAATCTTCGCCTTTGGAGATTATAATTCAGTGGATTGAGACAGACGTGTATGTGCATGAGAGCCTTCCGGCTGATCAGAACTGTTCTGAAGAAGACTGTGATAGCGCTGTAAGAGATGGGATGAACCCGGCAGACTGAACCAGAAGGCCCTGAAGGGTATGGAGAAGAGTGTGGGTTCCACTGGAGCACACCAAGCAGATGTTAGGGAGGGATGAGCTTCAGGGCTGGATCTCTTAAGCAGAGGATTTCATTGGATCAAAAAGTTGTTTTTTTTTTTAAATAAGCTGAATCAGTGGATAAATAGTTGGAAGTACACTAGATGGGGAAGAGTTTGGAAACCACTGATGTTAAGCACGCTTTGCCATTTTAGGAATCAATAGTCCCAGCCTCTGACTTTGACCTAATTGTCGGGTAGTGCTGGGAAGGACACTGGACTCCTCTGGTCCTCATTTCAACACCATCCTATGGAAGGGTAATAGTGATTACAATGGCTGCCTTTCAGGAGTGTTTGGGGGCCAACCAAGGAGGGCGGTAAGGAAGTAAGGTCATGGGAATGCAAAGAATGGGAGACTTGGGTAGGAGACAAACTCATCTGAGGTGGTCAGAGGGAGCATAGCTCAGGGCAAGCATAAAGGAGAGCTCCAAGGGTGCTTGAGGGGAGACAGCCTTGGAACGAGCCTTGTTAGTTTCTTTCATTGGCTGGGAATTGTCTCTGGGGAATAAGATGGGAAGTATTCAGTCCAGGCCACAGAGAACGCTGGATATCAGGTAGCAGGTTGGTGTGAGTTTTCTGGGACTGAGGAATGGAATTCTGCTCTTAACTGCACATGGCTAAGCTATTGATGTAGGAGGGTCATCTGTCTATGTGTTACTTTCATTGGTTAATAAAGAAACTGCCTTGGCCTTTTGATAGGCCAGCCCTTAGGTGGGTGGGGAAGACAGAACGGAATGCTGGGAGAAAGAAAGCAGAGTCAGGCAGACGCCANATTAAGATGTGAGAGTTAGCCAAGAAGAGGCTAGATATAATGGGCCAGGCTGTGATTAAATGAATACAATTTGTGTGTTGTTATTTCGGGGTATAAGCTAGCTGTGTGGGAGCCGGGCGGGACGAATAGCAGGCCCGCTCCCCTTTCACTACAAGCTATTGCTCTACTTCAGAGAGGAGCCTGGGATAAATTATTAAAATTATACTGTTCATAATAAATGCTTAAGTTTTCTTATAACAATCCAACAATGGGGATAATTTCTGAAAGATGACCTACATTTGGGCTCTGCTCAGCTCTTTGCATGCGTGTGCTTGCAGGCACAGGCATGTGTGTGCATGCACATGAGCATGTGGGTGTGTACAAGCGGGGTTGTTGTAGCCTAAATAACTCTAAGGAAGCCATGTAACAAGAGGTTTCTAATTATTCCTTCCACTTCAGAATTTAAGAAACCAAGGGGCAGAAAAATCATTAACCATGAAGAAAGAATGTGCTTTTTGGAAACGTCATATAGCAAGGTAATTGTTTAGAAGTCACAGGGTTTCTTCTGTGTCACCTTCACCTGATACATGCTGCAGTTCCAAACTGTGTGAGCCCCGGAAGCCACTTAACCAGCCCAGTGTGTGATTAGATAAGTAGCCAAGTGTTGTGTGAGCTTCCCGAGTGTGCCTGTCCATTAGTGAGCCCTGAGAGATTACGCCAGCAACGTTCACACAGTTCTGTGCGTGCCTTAGTCTCCCGCCCCCATCGCCATTAATAGGATGGGAGCTCACAGTGAGTTTTTATTCTGAAAGCCAAGAGAAATGTCTGCTATACGAAGTCATATGCTGGTAACATACAGGCTTTGAGTGAGTCCAGTTAGTATTTTCTTACATGTGTGTTCAGGCTTGGTTCAAATGTCCTTTGTCATCACTACCATTAAATAGGACTGAAAGTCTAAAAGGCTGGTGGTACCAGCTCTCTAAGCCACTGTCTTCTGGGTTCTATTGTACTGAAGTCAGCGTCCCCAGTCCACAAACAGCTCATTCTTTTTGAGGAAAGGAGCAGAGAGCTCCCCTAAGCCCCACTGAAGACTTCAGCAGACAGCCAACATCCCTTCCCTGACAGCTACGTTTCTCGTTTTGTTTTTACTTTTTGTTGTTGTTGCATGGTGTTACAGTTGGCTGTCATCTTTAACATGCCCTCCACCTGTTTTGCCCAATTCTTCCCACTCCCCCTTTATCGGGATGCCCCTAATACCGCCTACCACCCTCAGCCCAAGGATGAGGCATCAAATCAGAAGCAACCTGTTGCTGCATCACCAGAGTGGACGTCATGCCCTGGAGTTCTGCTCAGTGTCTTAGTGGGGGAAGCCACAGTGGGGTGAGTGGGGGCTTGCACTCACCCTGGTGATCTGGATGCTGCTAAGCTGCTGCTGCCAGTGTAGAATGGTCTCCATCCGATACACCCACATGTTAATGTTGCCCACAAGCACAGACTTGCCAACTCTCTGGACCAGTGTGCATAAGGACGTATAGAGGGTCTGGAGAAGTTCCCTTATGAGTCTTATGTTTTGCTGGTCCTCAAGGACTTGAGTGGAAAGAAGAAAAAGGAATATCAAAGTCATGTTATGGGGACCATGCATGATACAAGTAGTCTTTTCTTCTTTGTTGTCTACTCTTATGACTGGGCACTGTCTCTTAGGATGCCATCTTCTTTCTCACCCGTGTTTACTCCAACTCAGGAAATGGGTAGAGTTTCCATTATCTAGGTCCCTCTTTGTTCTCTTCTCCTGGGTTTCTAAAGAGCTCTCTGGTTTCAATTGCTCCACCAGTGCCAACGGTTCACCTGATCAGAAAGTGGCTTTTCTGTTCAGCAGCTGACGTGCTTTTTAATGGCCAATGGAAGACTGCAGTTTGGGGGTTCAGAAGGTTGAGTTCGAACCCTGCCTGGCTAATTTCTAGATGATTACAGGCCGCTCATGTCTCATATGCATCAGTCCCCCCATGTGTGAAACGACTCAGTGGAGCCAGAGGTCTAAGGTCATCACTAGTTCAGCCTATGCCTCAGTTCTGCCTTGCACACAGCTCCATGTCCTAGGAATATCAAAGCTCCAAGGTGAACGGTGGGACACAAGTCCTCATCGAGGAGTCAAACTTAAAGCAAGGCAAATGGATGATCCTAAAGAGAGAACTAGAGGGCAGTGGTCTTGTTCCTTGCCAAGGGCATGGGTGGTATCTTTTTCCTGAGCTGGAAGCGAGGACCCCTGAGATTCAGCCTGCACTGTTCGTTCCTATCCACTCACGTTCCTTTAACTCTAGCGACATGCTACTTGATGAGAAAGCCCACCTACCTGTTCCCACGCCTATCAAGAGGCTTGAGAGGTTGAGAGAGGGCGGCAGAGCTCACCTTTCAGCACGACTTTTTCCAATATGTTCATGAAGTTCTTCTGGGCAATGCCACTCAGGGATGTGAGCTGTGACTTCGCTATCAGTTCCAACAGCTGTGGGTAAAAATAGACGTTGCCAGGCTTAGTATACAGAGAGATATTTTTCTCCTCTAATCTTCACTTTTGAGTCACATGACACACAGATACAGATTGACGGGAGAGAGAGATAAATGGCAGGCAGGGCCACCAGGCAATAAAATGCAGATGCTCCCAGTGAAAGACAAATGGCGGTAACTCAAAACTAGGATCCAGGTTGAATATTTAATGACTTTTTTCTTTTATATATAAAGGGTTTGGGCTTCGGCCAGTGCTAATCCATTCTATTTGGTCCACTGGAAAGGAGAGCTGACAGTATTCTGGAGGGAACAGAACCTCCTGTGACCCGTGAACACAGGAGTTCTGCATAGTCACCCCCAGGGGGAACTGTTCTTGCCCTGACTTGAACTTTCATCCACTGGCACCCACTGCTCTCAGGGCACAGTGAACGAAGCCTGTGTTTGGTGGCCATGTGCTTGAGCCAAAGAAGGGGTGATTCTTTTCTAGACACTGTCTGCTTTTTCATGTTCAACAAACCTTCCTGATTAGACTCCTTTGTTGCATTTACCTTTTTATTTTTTACTTTATTTCTATAGAAAGATAGCAAGGAAGAGAAACTGAAGGGTGCACAGTATGTCTGTCTATTTCTTCCTGGAGGCACAAAGGAGAACCCTCATATTTCTTAGCTTTGATGGAGTCTTATTTAAAATTTTATTTTACATGTAGGAGTGTTTTGTCTAAAAGTGTATAAGTGTACCATATGTGTGCCTGGTGCCCCTGGAGGCCAGAAGAGGACATCAGAATCCCTGGAACTAGAGTTACAGTGAGTTCCAAGACAGCCAGGGCTACCCAGAAAAATCCTGTCTTGAAAAATCAAACCAACCAACCAGCAAAGTAAAGATACTTGCTGTCAAGCCTGATGATCTGAACTTGATCCCCAAAGATTTGATTGTTGAAAAATAAAATGTCAAGGATCTTGGAGATCATCTAGTTCAACCCACTTCTCAGATGGATCAAGTGAGGCTCAATAGTGCCTCCAGGGCTGGTGAGATGGCTTTGCAGGTGAAGATACTTGCTGTCAAGCCTGATGACCTGAACTTGATCCCCAAAGGCACATGACAGAAGGAGAGAACTGTTAGTTGTTCTCTGACCACCACACATGTGCCCACACACAGGCATGCACACACACAATAAATAAATGGAACAAAATTTTTAAAGAAGACTCTAAACTCTATGAACGATCTCACAGCCCGCAAGAAGACTCAGCTGTATTTTCGCCACATAGGAAAGCGGGAGCACACACTGTCTCAAAGAAACATCACACCAAAAGGTTGATATAAAGACCACTCAACTAACCTCGTCATTAAGTCCCCAAGAAAAATTACACAGACTCAGGGTCAGTACACTGGACTTAGAAAACCAAGACCCCAGTAAGACAGAGACACAAGGGAGGCAACAGGGGTGGCTATGATCACAACACATCATTTACATATACGACAATATCATAATTACATTTATTATTATGTATAATTAATATATTCAAATATATTCTAACTTAAGAAGAGGAAAGAGAAAACTAAGACTCCCCTCATTTTTTGAACTCTGCCCCTAGAGAACATTCTCAATGGAACCCTGAGTCTCCCATCACAAAATTAACCAGGCTCTCCTTTGAGCTGGAACAAAATTTTCAGTGTTTTGTTTGTTTGTTTGTTTGTTTTTGCGACAGGACCTCACACAGTTCAGGCTGGCCTCAGACTTACTACAAAGCTAAGGATGAGCTTGAACTTCCGATCTTCAGTTCTCTATCTCTTTAGGGCTGGGATTAGTGGTGCATCCTGCCATGCTTGGTTTATGAGCCGCTGGAAATTAAATTCTGGCCTTCGTACATGCCCAAACAAATATCCTACCAACCGAGATAGTCTTGGCCCTAGGAAGCTTTCCAAGAGCATTTCATCGGACCAGGCCCCTGCCTGATTTCCTCAACGGATATGACACAGTATGGGATGCTGGAATCAAGGCAAAAGGAGGAAACAGAGTAACCCCCCAAATTCTTCACTGCCAAAACAAAACAACATGAGAACACAAGAAAATAAAATAAAAGCAGGACTGCAGAGGAGGACAAACTTTGGACCTATATCTTAGGTGGTTCAGGGTACCTCCGTGTCCCAGGCACTTCCTGAAACATTTTATCTCCTTTGGGCCCCTGTCAAACCACATATAGACCTAGTTCTTTCAACATAATTTTACTTTAAATTGGAAAAAAGAGTTTTAAACTTCAAATGTTTTCCTGCTGGCTTTGATATCTTTGACGTGTGCAGGGGAGTGGCATGGCCTCTTGACTTGGGAGGAGGAGGAGAAGAAGAAGGAGGAGGAGGAGGAAGAGGTGGCGCTGCTGTGTTGTGCTTAGTGCTAGAGACCCACACTCAGATGTCAGCAAAGACAGTCGAGGCCTCAAAACACACCCGGGTGGACGCTCTGTCCATCCCTAGTGACCACAGCTCTCCGTACCTTTCTGGTTTAGTTCAGCCACCAATCAGCACGTGACAGTAGAAAGAGGAACACAAACCTTTCATTTTCTCCCTGGGCAACAGCAGGCTGTAGAAAGCCAGGCTGAGGTTTATTAATACCCAGAGCGTCACATGGCCAGCATAAAGTAAGACGAAAGGAAACAAAAGCCTGGAGCCTGGAGCCTGTTCCTGTGGGGCAGACGGCTGTGCCCTGTGACTCATCTTGGGGGTAGGAGGTGAGGCAGGGGCAGCCTGCGATCAGCCAGAAACACATCCAAAACAGGTGTCATGTGACCCCTAGCTCACCAGAGTGTCAGTATTAACCTTACTAAAAAGGCACTGGTCACAAAGAAACATAAATAAATTGAAAAAAAAAAACCCTCCTCTGCAGCAGGCTCTAACTGGGCATCTAGGAAACCTCTGCAGAGTATGCACTGAGGGGAAGCAAAAATCTCTTTGGGCTGGCTCGTAGTGTCTTCCTTAACTGGGGAGAGGGAGGGACAGAGTAGCAAATTCTGTCAACCGACAGCAGGGTGACATGTCAACTCTTCTCTCACCCTAACTGCAGGGAAAGTCCCTGTTGTGATTGCTAGGCAGCTGTGGAGCCCCGGAACAGGAGAACCGGATTCTTGATCCAGGTGACCTTTATAACTGTCATTCATTTAGCATGAATCTCTGTGTCTGCTCTGTCCTAGCACTGAGACAGATGACAGGGAATGATGATAAACACGTGACCTCCAGATGCACGAAGTTTATCGTCTAGTCATGAACACCAACAAAAGACGACCTATGGGATTGTTATGAGAATCAAATGAGATAAAAACAAAAACTTACTGTGAGTACCAAACATAAAGTGTTACTAACACTAAGAAAGCTCTTCTCCCCAATTCCAGTCTTAAGGAGTAGGCAAACTTTTGTAAAGGACCAAACTTTTCTGCTTTTGGTATTTTTAGACAAGAGCTTCTCTGTGTCACAGCCCTGGCAGGCCTTGAACTCATGGAAATCTACCTGCTTCTGCCTCCTGAATGCTGGAATTAAAGTCGTGCACCACCTCGCCTGGCCCCCGAATAGTGACTGAAATAGTAACTGTTTTAAGGCTGGTGGGTCATCCAGTTTTTATACTACAAATGCCCTGCAATTGTAACACAACTAATGATAGACAATATGTAAATCAGTGTGTATCATGTGCATATCAATAAAACTTTATTTAGAAAAACCAGTGAAGATCTAGATGGAGTCCTGCCATTACTTCTGGTACACATCATAGAGATTCTAACTGAAGGTCCCAGAGTTAAACTGTTTTGTATGCCAGAACCTACTTTAGAATTGTTGTGAAGAACAAATAGTTCATTAAGCAACCACATATGCCAAGAGAATATACTTAGTAGCTTCTTCTTCTTATTATTATTGGTTTTTAAAGAGAGGGTTTTGATGTAGGAGGGTCATCTGTCTATGTGTTACTTTCATTGGTTAATA
>LOEQ01000903.1:90290-121723 GCA_001685075.1 Bramus lutescens | reverse complement strand
TCTCTCTCTCTCTCTCTCTCTCTCTCTCTCCTCCACGACCCCCCCTTCCACAAACTTCCACGTGGGTTTGTTGTACATTGTGGTTCCTGCTCACCACCAATAAACTACACAATAGGTGTGAAAGTGACTAGCAGTTTGCTTAAAGATCACAACACCATCTAGAGATAAGCTTAGCCCCAAGAAGGTCTACAGAACAGGGACTCACTCACCAAGGGACAAGGTGATTTCACAGCAGCCCTGGGAGTTGGGTGTCAATAATGGAACCCAGGACTCAGGAATGCCAGAGAAACACTCTATATCCCCAGCCTGGCTTTATATCACTGCCTGTTGTGACTGGTTGACTTTACTGAGTCTTTAGTGAGTCAGGTTAAGTGTGTTCCCGGTGTGAGTCAGCTCCATGTTTATGGACTCTCAGAGAAGTCATATAACCTGTTTGTGGTGCTGAGTTTATATTTGTACATATGCTACAGAGACAATTTTTTTGTCTGTTTGTTTTTGTTTTGTTTATGTTGTCTTGAGACAGGGTTTCACTGTTTAGCTCTAGCTTTCCTGGAACTCGCTTTGTAGACCAGGCTGGTCTCGATCTTACAGAGATCAACCTGCCTCTGCCTCCCGAGTGCGGGGATTGAAGGCATGCAGCTTTTTTTAAAAACCCATTTATTTATGTATTTATTAAAGTTTTACATTTATTTTGCATACCAACCACAGTTTCCTCTCTTGCCTCTCCTCTCATTCCCTCCTGCACCTCCTTCTCCCTCCCTCCCATCCACTCCTCAGAAAGGGGCAGGCCTCCCATGGGAGTCAACAAAGCACGGTTTATCAAGTTGAGGCAGAACCAAGCTCCTCCCCCCTGCATCAAGACTGAGCAAGGCATCCCACCATAGGAAATAGGTTCCAGAAAGCCAGCTCATGTGCCAGGGACAGGTCCTGGACCCCTCTTAGGGGTCCCACATGGAGACAATTCCTTGACACCATCGGAAGGTTGATTTTTGACAGAATTTTTCACTCGGGAACAAATCATTATCATCTCTGGTTTCCCTGGGTGTGCTGCCTGGCGGACCTGTAGCTTTTCAGTCTCTTGGTACGCATCTTGCTTCCGGTTGGATACCAGGAGCCTATACTTATGTGAGCTTGGAGTGTTGAGAGCTGTGTCTCCAAGTTGAGCTCAGCAGCTGCAAACTACAGAACCATTTCACTGCTTCCTCAGTAAGAACAAAACAAGCCCAGGGTTTCTCTTAAGCGATGGAACATTCACTTAAGAAAGAAGAAAAGTTACGAAGGCGTACAGAACATTTGTCTTCCTTTCCGCCCTGAATACAGCCTGAGAAATCAGGTCCCTTCAGGGACACATTATTTTTAACGAACCTTTACTGCTCACAGTCATTGAAGAAATAATTTAGTCTTTTAAACATCTGCTTTTCTGAAAGTGGCAGTCTATAAAAGCCCTTGCTTTTTGTCTTCTGGCTGTATCTTTACTATGAGCTGGGGCGTAGTTTGTATCCTTCTAAGCTTCTGATGGCCCAAACAGGGGGAGTGATTATCTTGGTTTCTCGCTTCAACCATTTCACAGGTAGGAAATTTTATGGTTGAGCCCCACTTGTTTACCGTCAAGCCGGGCTGTGTTCCTGGCAGTGTTCTCATGCTCCTCAAGGAACACAAGCACGCAGGAGGAGTTCTGAGGTTGCAAGGAGAGAGCACTGTGTGAGTCTGTGTATCTAAAGCAGTGTGGCCCAGGCAGTGAGACCAGTAGGTACAGGTGTTACTGGACACCGGGGAGGGCTCGTCATGGTTCGACTCATTAATGTCCCCTATAGACTCATGTTCTGAGCCCGTGGTCCCCACCTTGTGTTGTTTGGTAGTTCCATGTTGGGAGTCTTCCTATAGCATCCCTGGAGAGGTGTTGGGCACAAATGGGTCTTGCTGCAGTATCTTCTAGAGTCCTTGTTTTCTGGTCTTGGAGGGTCTTTCAGTTCTTACCTGTTTTCTAAACCTGCTGCTGACTTGATGAATTCCAATAGTCTGATATTCAAATCTTGGTGTATGAGAGAGCCAGGGGCTAGGGTAACGGCACAGAGCACTAGCCGTGCAAGATTGAAGACTGGAGTTTGATCCCCAGACCCCAAAGCAGGATGCAGTAGGTCACACCTGTAGTCCCAGCACTCCTACGGATGGGTACTGGAGATTCACCTGGGAGTTCATGGGCTAGCTGGCCTTGGAGTTCAGCAGCAGAAACAAGAGAGACCTGCCTCGACAAGGTGGGAGCCGAGGAACAATTCCTGAAAGTTGCACACACACTGTGGCATGCTTATACCCTCCCCCAGTGAATAAGTATGTAAATCATTAAACAAACAAGCAAACAAATAAATAAATAAGAGAGAGCAAGGATTGAATTAAAAATAAAAACCAGAAAAAGGCGGAGAGATAGAGCCCTAGGAAGAAATTTCTTCTATGTAGATGAGAATTGGGATCAGTGATGTAACTGCTATTGAGCAGTCTGGAGGTTTGATTGTCTTGGTTTTCCCCCTAGTATCACCTCTAAAGAAACGAGAACACTGAGTTTGCCCTGCGAGTCACCATCTAAGAACTTTCTCAATCATGAACTTCCTAAGAGCAGCTGAGAAATACCCTAAATGTTGGCTTGCTGTCCTATAGAGTACAGTTAAATATGGTGTTTCCTCATACACAGAATGCGGAGCTGGAGGTTGGTGTAGTAGCTCCTCACCATCAGACCATTCTACCCAATGCCCTACTTTGAGTATCTTAGGTTCCCACCATCACACCGTTGGGTCCTAGTTTCTACAAGGAAACACAGACATAGTCTATTAAGCCTGAAGCTGTAACTGCTCCCTGGTCCTTTTAAGTTCCCCATTCCATTGGACCAAGAGGTCACTGTATTGACTGTAGTGATTGAACTTCATCATCAAGGACAATTAGGTTACTACTACTCAACAATGACAAAACCGATTCCAGACACGGAGGACTATACACAGTTATGATGCTCTGTGGAAAACCACGATAACTCAGTAAATAAAAAGACTAGCACTGGGCACAGGACAGGGCTTATTCCACCGGCTCAAAACTCCAGCCTTCTCATGGGCTGAGGATGAGGAGTAGGTGGAGTGGATGGAGAAGGAAGAAGCTATAGCTGTTGATCTTGGTCCCGTGACCAGCTTCTGAGGAATCTTGTCTGACTTACTTTACAGATGCTTAATGAAACTATGTTCTGATGAAACCATCACAATTTGAAAATTTCATTAAGTCAAACAACGCATAAAATGCCTAGTTTTCCTAATGTCATAGCTCAGTTTACCCCACATAAGCTTAGTGCAATGGGTCTTCCATTCAATACAAATCCTATTGTATGATAAAGTGCTAAGCTCCTCATATTTCTTGAGTATAGTGCACCTTGTGTTGGAGAGCTGCCTGGGAACTGCTGCCTCACCCAGCTGGTGAGGGAAGATGGTTCTGCATATCGATAGCTTGGGAAATCCAAGACAGTATTGCTTTTTGTATTTTTGTAAAGTTACATTAAATTTGGCACCTGGTTTTAACTGAACAGAGCAGTCTCCCTTCCCCATAGGATGTGTGGTAGTATTTATTGGAAGGGCAAGAGTCCTTATGATAGCTGGGTGGTGGTGGTGCACACCTTTAATCCCAGCACTCAGAAGGCAGAAGCAGGCAGGTCTCTGTGAGTTCAAGACCAGCCAGGTGTAGAGATTGAGTTCTAGGAGAGCCAAACCTACACAGAGAAACCCTGTCTTGAAAAACAAAACAAAACGAGTCCTTATGGCATTTAAATGAACTTGATCTATACACGTCTTATTTATGTGTAGATCTCTAAGAGGAATGCATGCTAAGAGTAATATAAAATAAGAAAGGAGCTGTATCAAAGGTCCAATTTAGCTCAGAAACTTAGCCAGGTCAGTTATTAAAAAAAGTAAGTCTATGCCATAAATGAGCAGATTGGTTTCTGCCAGTGTGGGAGAGGGCAGCAACTTTCCTCGCTGTTCTCAGTTGACTGGCCTTGTGTTGTGATCCTTGGGGTCTGTAGAAAGTGTGAACAAACCTACGTGTGAATTCGAGCTGTCACTAATTTCCAGTGTGATTGTGTGCAAGCTCAGCCAACGCTCTGGCTTTGAAGACTCTCATGTGTGAAAGTAACATTAACTTTCATTTATTTGTCCCACAAATACTTGTTGCTTGCTCGCTGGGTGTTAGTGCTGGGCACACCAGAACTGTAAGACTGAGGGGGAAAGAAAGCGAAGCGGCTAAAAACTCAAACAAAAACAAAATCCTAAACAACAACAACATCAACGCAGAAACCAAACTGCCCTCTAACAAACCTACTTAGGACACTGCACCTGTGGTTAGACAATTTTGGATCTAGAGAACTACTTCCCAGAGTTGTAGTGATACTGACAAAGCAGAAGGCATATAGTAGATGCTTCGGAAAGGCTAGGTCCTGTGATCGTGACTTGCAGAGGTAGACCTGTAGCAATAAAATACAACATGTGGAAATAGCAGCGGAAGGCAGCTAAGGTAGGGTGTACCATGGTATTGGGAAATTTTATTAGCCAGGGTCCTCTAGATGAATAGAATTCTTTCTGTCTATCATCTGTCTATCTATCTATCTATCTATCTATCTATCTATCTATCNTTTATTTATTTATTTATTTATTTATTTATTTATTTATTTATTTGTTTATTTATTGAGACAGGGTTTCTCTGTGGCTTTGGAGCCTATCCTGGAACTAGCTCTTGTAGACCAGGCTGGTCTCCAACTCATAGAGATCCACCTGCCTCTGCCTCCCAAGTGCTGGGATTTAAGGCGTGTGCCACTACCGCCCGGCTTGTTTGTTTTTAGACTGATGTTTTCTAGATGGCACATTAATCAGGACGCCTGTAACAGACAGCATCATCAGATGGGCAGGTGAGAACAGTCAAGGATGCTGATAAAATATGGGTACGGTAAAGGAGACAGAATGGGTATTGTGAAACACTCAGATCTTGGCTACAGGATAGGTGGAGGGAACAGTTCAGGAACCTTGCAGAAGAGGGCTCCTCATGGTGAGGGTCTCTAGATAGGAGCTGTGGTGTAGCTAGTTTTTTCTTTTTCTCTTTGGGGACCCACCACTCAGCTCCTAAATAGATATACAGAGACTTATTCTTACTTATGAATGCCTGACCTCAGCTTGGCTTGTTTCTGGCCAGCTTTTCTAACTTAAATTATCCAGTTTCTCATTAATTACATTTTGCCTCTAGTTTTTAACTTTTCTTTATTCTATATGTCTTTCTTCCCTTCTTACTCCATGGCTGGGTGTGTGACTGGTGCCTGGTATCCTCTTCTCCTTTTCTTGCCCCTGGCTCTTCTCCCAGATTTCTCCTTCTGTTTATTCCCTCTGCCCCACCTATTCTTTTTCCTGTCTAGCTATTGGCCATTCAGCTTTTTATTAGCCCAATCAGGTGTTTTAAGCAGGCAAGGCAACACAGTTGTACAGAGATAAGCAAATGCAACATAAAAGAATGTGACACATCTTTGCATCATTAAACAGATATTCCACAGCATAAATTATATTGTAACACATCTTAAACTAATATCCCACAACACCGTGTTACGTGCTAGCAGGATGCAACCATGTCCCAGTGACTTAGGAGAAAGGAGTCAAGAAACTTCACCCCCACTCTCCTTTCCAACTTCTTGCTGGTGGCTCCACTGTTAAAACCCACCCAGGTGCTGGAGGTCCAACCAGCCCAATCATTTGGGGTTTTCAGGGTCAGCCTCCTGGGGCACACTGGAGGCAGAGAAAGTCAACATTGGATCTGAAAAGGCAAGGGTAGGTATTTGGCCCAACTACACAGGAGTGAAGAGGCGATTGGACTCCTTGGCCCTGGTTCGTGTTGTTTGCCTTTCCTTTGCTGCCATGCCAAAAGCAGCAGCCCCTTCCATTTCCCATGAATCCTGTACAGTTTCCTACAGGATAGCATGCACAGTTAGCAGGGCTGGACTGCATGAGTGGTGGAGCAGAGAGAGAGAGACCTGTCATCTCTGGCTACTCCGATATCCATTTTCTCTTTCTTTTAGCAACATTTTCCTTGGTTACATCACCTGTTTTGGATACTTCCCATAGTTCCTTGGTCAAGCTGTGTCATTTGGCTCTGATACCTGTATTCTAGAACAATTTCTTGTTGGGCAGGTAGTGTCATTTTGATATATGGCTACACATATGCAGTTATAACTATAATATATAATATTATAATATTACCCCAGAGTCACACATGAACCAAAAGACAGTAATGGAATGGCAGTGGTGCCAATGTGTAGGCTTTGGTGTAATTATCATGTTAGCACAGTGGATGTGCCTGGTAGAAACAACCAGAGGGAAAAAAATTATTTTTGTTTGCAGTTTCAGAGGGACTTCAGTCCATTCCAGAGGCAGGGAAGAGTGGGTCAGTCAGCGGTGGTGGGAGTGTGAGGCAATGGCTATTCACATTTTCACAGACCAGGAAACAGAGAAGGTTGGAAATCAGGGGCCAGGCTGTAAATGTCAAAGTCCTGTACCCACTGACCTGGTTCTGCTGGTCCAACTCCACCTCTGCAAGGATCCATAGGTTAATACAGTGGCAGAACCTGGGGACCAGGTGCTTAAAACAGGAGCCTGTGAGGCACATCCCCGGTTGGAATCACTATGGTAGTGAAGGGTGCTGAGCGTAACCTGACCTTGTGACACGTGACACCAATCCAGCCAATAAGGAGCAACTGAGGGCACCTTGCTGCTAAGAGTAAGAATGCCCATTTGCAGGCGCTGCAGGGAGGGTGGGTCTCAAGTCTATAGCTTGTGATAGGTTGCCCAGGACTGCTGTGGCTAGCCTAGAGAACAGCACCCCTGGAGACGTAAAACTAGGGTTATCAGCTCAGTCCACTTTACTTGGGATCCTACTGCTTTTGAAACTTGAATCTCACAGCCGAGGGATCCCTTAGTCCTGGGCTGACCGGGACCAGAAAGTGAGAGTTTGTCCTGACAACGTTATTGGAGTTTCCAGATCCAGCCTTGTCTGTGAACTTTCGCTTTCAAATGGGTCCTCAGGCACTAGCTGCTCTGGGGACAGAAACATCTGTGTGCCCTCTTAGACAGTTCTTGAGTGTTTTTTTTTTTTGTTTTGATCTTTGAGATGAGTAGCTGAATATTTTTAACATTTTCTTCCAGTCTCAAAAAGCTATATATCTGTATCAGACTAGCCTTGCGACCTCCCCTTCTTCCCATTAGCCATTAAAAAAAAAAAACCCACCCCAAAACAAAGAAGAAAAGAGCAAATCTTCTGTGCAGAGTGTTCTGAGATGCAAGCAATGAGTTCCAGCCGATNTCGGCTTGTAGCCTAGCTTTTTCCTAGATGAAAGCAAGGGCCATTAAAATATCTGCTTGGAATTTTTTATATGAGACTGGGGCTGGGACATGAGGCATGAAACAGTATTTATTGTGCTTGTAATGCTGAACAGCCGGGAGCCTTCAAGAAATTAGTTGCTCTCAGGACAGGAACTACTCTCAGGGTTGAGCCTCTGCAGGGCAAAACCTGGGGTGGGATGTTTTCTGAATCCCAGGTCCCCAGAACAGAAAGGGAGCAACCCTGGGAGTTCTGGGTCCTAGAGTAACAGCAGCATAGCGCAAGGGTTCAGAGTTGATGGTCTGTATGATGGGGTACATCATCTGTGGGGTTGTCCTTGACCTGCACTGTCCATTGCAGTCTTTCTCAGTCCTTTCGATTTCTACTTATTCCTTATGTTGTATCTTAAATATCTTCCTAAAAGATTTGTCTCTATGTGTAGTGTCCATGCGTGTATGTGTTTACCTGTGTCTATCTATGTGCATACATGTGTATGCATGGGCCTTAGGCCTGAGGTTGATGTTGGGAAACTTTCTCCACTGATTTCCACTTTATTTGTTGAGGTAGTGTCTCTCTGTCCAGCCTAAATAGCTAGTCTCACTCACCAGCTCTGGGGACCCGTCTCTTCCTTTCAATGTTGGAATTGAAGGTGGGCCACTATGCCCACTTGACATTTCCCTGACATTTACCTGAACTCTAATCTTCTCAAGCAAGTGTTTTAACTGCTGGGCCACCCCTCTAGCCCTGAATCGTAACCATCTTTAGGGATGTCTTTCTGATGTCTGACCTCTGACCTCTGAAAGAGACCATGGCAGACTGGGATGGCTACTTGCTAAGCACCCCACATCATCTTCCCTTTTTGGCAACAAGTCCCATTGCTCCTCAAAGGAAGGGTCCTCCGTTCTCATGCGGTTCTGGTGGGGCTGTTATCCTAGTACCCACTTCCCACCTCCTAGGGCAAGCCAGAGTTTTCCAGTGTAGGACTGGGTAAGCAGACAGGTGACCTAAGTGGGGTCCATCAGTCTTCTTTGGGATTGAGCTGGTGAGACAAAGGCAGTGGGAAGGTCTGTTGATGAGGTTGCTAAACCAAGAGTGGGGACCTAGTTACCGGAGGGAAACTGTCAGCCTCAGGTTCCGTAAGGGGATGCAGTGATGGCGTGTGGAATAAGAATGAGTCCTCCTTTCAAATATGCCCTCGTACAATAAAATTCTTCCCTGTAAAGTGTATGGGTTTTTGCTTTGTTTCGTTTTTAGTATACTTGTAAGTTTGTACAAACAGTGCTACTATTATCTTTTGTACATTTCCACACCACCAAAACTTATCTGTCACTCCCCATTCTGTCATTTTTTAGGCCTTGAGAAATAACAATCTTTCTATCTCTCTGCATTTGCCTATTCTGAGCATGTCATGTAAATGGAACCTTGTGTCGTGTGGCGTTTGTGCCTGACCTTTCCCCCTCTTAGTGCAATGTTTTCAAGGTTCCATATTGTCATTTACTGTCATTTCATTCCTTTACATAACTAAATATTTCCTTATAAGGATATGTCATTCATCAATTGGTGAAGATTTACCTTTTTGTGCATATTGTGATAACTCTGATAATTTTCATAGAAAAACTACCATATAAATTACTTCTGCAATGATTTATTTGTTGAACTTACATATCTCACTATAAATCTCTGAGTGCTGAAGAGATGGGGCAGTGTCTGGCAATTAGTAGATGTTCAGTAATTATATATTTTCTGAGTAAATGAATAAAAGGCACTGTGCTGCCACCACAGTACAGACAAATAAAGTTGGAGTTAATTAACATGTTCAAGCCATGTATCCTACCTATCTGCCATACTCCTAAACATGAACAATGGAAATCAACACTGGATGTCTTGAGATGTCAGAAAGATGCAGGCTTAGAAAATGAATCCCAACAAGGGAAGTGTGATGGCCGTCTTTGGTCGTCAGTCAACTTGACACGCCTGGGAAGAAGAATCATCCGTGGAGGAATTGACTTCATAACATTGGTCTGTAAGCATGTCTTTGGGGCCGTTTTCCCGACTGCCAATGGATAAAGGAGGGCCCATCTGACTGTGGGCGGTGCCACCCCCTGGAAGGTTGATCTGGGCTAGATAGGGAAGCTAGCTGAGCAAGAACAGGATAAGCAGTGTTCCTCTATGGCTTGCTTTAGGCCTCACTCCAGGTTCCTGCCTTGAGTCCCTGCTTTGCATTTCCTAGATGATGAGGTGGAGAGTGTAAGCTTTCCCTTCTGGGTTGGTTTGGGACATGGTGTTCCTCACAGCAGCAGAAAATAAAATAGGACTGAAGGGAGGATGGCAGATTAGACCAGGCCAAAATCATGATGAAAAGCAGCCTACCGGCAACATTGCTGACATCCGCTGAACAGCATACACCGTGGCTATCACTGTCTTTGGATGCAAACTGTTGTTACTGCTTCTGCTATTTTTTGCCCTCAGCAGGATGCCTGCTGAGGCCTCTGAGCCTCTGAATTCTTCGCTTCTGATTAAAATTGCAGGCCTTCATGATTGGCTGTGACTTAGCTGCAAGGGAAGCAGGAAGAGTGGGTTTCTTAATGCCCTTGTTGTTTTCTGTATTTGAAATGGGTATATGGATGCATTGATCTCCAGATTCAATGTGGAAAATTCTCTAGAGCAGTGAGACTGGGTAGAAAAAATAATTAACTATAGTGATAGAGAGAGCATAGTGTCTCTCCATATTGAACACGTTACAATTGCTTGATAATGTGTGACCAAATGTCCAATCTGCTGAACATTCTGGTCAAATGAAAACATTGTTGCTTTCCATCTATTTTCCACTCTCCAAAAGTCAGGTGTCAAAACTACAATATGTCATTATGCATTCAAGGTGTATTCATTTCTTATCTTAAAAAAATCTGGCTGGGCAGTAGTGGCACATGCCTTTAATCCCAACACTTGGAAGGCAGAGGCAGGTGGATCTCTGTGAGTTCAAGGCCAGCCTGCTCTACAGATTGAATTCCAGGACAACCAGAGCTACACAGAAAAACCTTGTCTCAAAAAAAAAAGTCTGCTAGAATTAGTACCTTTTTAAATGTAAGAGTTGATTGATTTGAAAAACAGAAGCCAAAGAAAAGCAAAAATCTCTAGAAAAAAAAAACCACCATGAAGACTGTAGCCACTGGTGTGTCCATGCTTATGAGATTTGTGGTGGGGGTAAGAGTGGAGAGGAGGGATAGCCAGGAGAGGTCTCCCTGATACTTCAGATGTCAAGAGTTGTGGCCTGATGGCTTATGAAGCTGGTGTCAGTTCTTAACTGGACAAAATCTAGAATCATCTGGGGGCTGGGCCTCTGAACAGGCCTGTGATGTCTTTAGCACATTGACTGATAAGAGAAGGCAGGACCATTTTCTGCACAAAGAATCCTGGACTGTGTCAGTGGGAAGAGGAGGCAGGGTAGCAATGCTTCCATTGCTCCTTTCTGATGTGATGGGTGCTACGTGACTCAGCTACTCCAAGCTCCCGATGCTTAGACTTCCCTGTAACCTGGAACTGTGAGCTACCATGAACTGTTCCCCCTAAGGTACTTCTGTCAGAGTATTATATTACAGCAGCAGGAGAAGAAACGGAGACACCACCTTTCCATGGTCCACCTTCTGTCTCAAAGGGGCGCGTGCTGAGAAGCCCATGATTTGCCGTGGTCAGTGCCCAGGACTCCCTAGGAGTGAACTCTCATCACTTCCTCTTCTTGGCTTTCAAGAGCATCCTGCTCTTGCCATGTGCCTGGTGTTCATGGCAGAGGAGATGTGCCACATGAGAGGTACCATCCTGAGTTAGGCATTCTTTAGACTAGTGTGAAAATGCATCCAGTCTCTTGGGCCCCTGAGCCCATGGATAATTGAGCAGCATAATTATCTAAGCTGTTAACAAGATGCCAGGCTGCCTGAATTTCAGCCAAGGTGCATCGTGTTTACTAAAAGGAATTTCAGAGAACAAGGCCATCTCTAATTATTATCCTGGGTGTTTGAGTTGGAAGTGCTTGGAGAGAATTCTCTTCCACTTTGCGGAGGAAGAAACTGGGACCTGAGGGGCAAGAAACTTGCTTGGAATATTTTGTCCCTGTGAGTGAGTGAGTGAGTGAGTGAGTGGTGTGTGTGTGTGTGTGTGTTTTGTGTGTGTGTGTGTGTGAAATATTCCTCACCAGCTGTTATGACATCACAAAGGGAAATATGTATGGAATTGCTACTAAAATATTAGGCATGTTTAACAGAAATTGAGCAAATCCTTTGTCTATTTCCCAGTTTCTTCAACTATGCAATAGGCATAATAATATTTATTCTTGTCATCAGGTTGAGTGAGGACTAAGCTAAAATTTGTCAATAGCCTGGGCTGGAACTCCAAGTGCTGTGTGCACCATGCATGCTAACTGTTATGTTGATTCTCAGGCCCAAAGGAGCCTTCAATGAGATGCTGCTATTTGACTGATAAGAGCTAATTAAGTGATTAACTTATTCTGTTTCAGGTTGTCTTGTTGGAAAGTCTTCAAAAAGTGAGACCTCACTGTCTTATTTTTTAAAGTATTTATTTTAATTGTATGTGTATGAGTGCTTGCCTACGTATATGCATGTGCACTCTGTGTTGCGTGTAACTGATGCTTGTAGGCCAGAAGGCAGCAGATCCCCTGGAACTGGAGTGAATATGGTTGTGAACTACCACGTGGGTGTTGGGAACTGAACCCATCTCCTCTGCAAAAGGCTACCAGTGCTCTTAACAACTGAGCCAGCTCTCCAGCCCCCTCTGACCTGGCCCGTTTTAAAGGTTTTTTATTTAATTTTACTTATTCTTTGAGAATTTCATATAGTATATTTTGACCATATTCGTTTCCTTCTCCCAACTATTTCCAGGTCTCCCTCCCCCAACTTCATGTTCTTTTTCTCTGGAAATAGTGGTTTCAGTCATTGTGGGGAATGGGAGCCTAGCTATATCATCTGTTTGAACAGGTAGACTGAGGTACTGTCATGCGGTATGAAGTTGTTTGAGGCAAAGGAAGGTAAGTTAGGCGTATGAAATGCACTTTGCACTAGAGTATTTGACACCTTACGTCATGCTTATCAGGATGTAACCTCATTATAAGTTGAGGAGTAAAAGTTAAATCTGGAGAGTGAAGTTGTTTGAGGTCCTAACTCTGGTGGTTGCTGGTGAAGCATCCCCAGGTACAATACCTCTTCCCGTCTTTGAGTATGTATTTACTCACCTGTAAAAAAAAGGCTGAGTGGATTCCTTAGGTCTGATCAAGATGTCTCTATGGAAGCTGGTCACCCTCTTATTGATCTCCTCGAGCAGTATCCAGGTGGTCCCTATCTTAGGATGCCTTCATCTGCAGCCTATGATTTTCCAATGGTGTGAGATGACACACACCTGTTCTGCTTTTCATTTTCAGTGTCCTGTACTGAGCACATGACCTGAGATTTCAGGACTCTGGCACAAAGCTGGCTTCTAAACCTGTTTAAGGACGACCAGGCAAAGGAAGGTAAGTTAGACGTATGGAATGCACTTTGCACTGGAGTATTTTCCACCTTATGAAATGATCATCAGGATGCAACCTCATTATAAGTTGAGGAGTAAAAGTTAAGTCTGGAGAGCAAAAATTAAACCTACAGACTCTTAAGTTAGAATCCTGAGTTCAAGAACAAATTTTATGTGATCTTGGGTGAGTTGTTTGATAAATCTGAGTTTTAGGTTTTTTCCCCCCTGTGTAGAGTTGGTTGATGTGAAGAGTCAATCAGATCATAAACATAAACATCTTAGCACTGTTTGTTGCCTTATGAGTTCGTGGTAGAGACTGCCTATTGTCTGAGGTTGCATGTTCTTTCCCTGCTGTCCAGACCCAAAATAATCACTCAGAAACTATATCATTTGCAATACTGTTTGGCCAATAGTTTAAGTGTATTGCTAGCTAGCTCTTATATGCTAAACTAACCCATCTTCATTAACCTGTGCATTGCCACAAGGTCATGGCATACCAGCAAAGATTCAACAGAAATATCTGTCCTCTGTGGTGGCTACATGGCTTCTCCCTGGCTCCGCCTACTCTCTCTCTATATCTTTTCCAGTCTGGCTATATTCTGTTAAGCCATTGACTGAAAGCAGCTTCTTTGTTAACCATTGGCAATTAAACATTCATAGCATACAGAGGGGAATCCCACATCAACTGCCTATCATACAACCATTAGAACGTTCTGACATTTCTTGAGCTCCTGGTAGGGACTGGATATTGTAAAAACCACCAGAAAGTTCTTGCATCTATAGTGACCCACCTCAAATACCACCTTTTTTTCTTCCATGTTCTTTGTCTTTTCTTTTGAAGTCAAGTACTAAGTTTTGAGTAACTGTAAATTCTGTTGGATTGAATGTTGGTAAATCAAAAACTATCTTTTCTCCCACTGTGTAATGTGTCCATATAATTCCAAGGACAGAATTTGTAAGGAGCCTTCAGGACATCAGGTGACGCTCGTCTCTAGCTTCCCTACTGTAAGGGAAGGAATCAGTGTGGTTTCTTTGGAGCTAGTCCTCATTCTCTGACCATAATGCAAGCTGAGTTCTTGGAGGTCCAGGACAGACAATACCTACCCAAAGCAGAAACAGCTTATTCAGAAAAAGAAAAACATGCCCAGCATCTCACTTTATCTGGTTGCATTGGGGATGTGCTTTTCTTGGAGGTAAGTTAAAAAAAAGAAGCAATCATACCATCCATACAAAGTAAGAAGTGATAAAAAAAATTCTGTGAACACTTCTTGGTAACCAAAGCCTGGCGAGTGAGGGTTCAAAGTCACAGGTGGAGTGCCATTAGATATATCATAAAAGGACACAGAGAGTGAGGAGAACTTGGCCATGGGTTATGACATGTTTACAAGACTGAGTAAGTGCTTTTACAGGCCTGCTTCTCATGACTTGGCAGCAGGGAGGCAGCTCTAGATAATGTTCTATTTGGTCTCCTAGAGAGGAATGGAAAAAAGGGTGGCCGGAGACAGATGCTGTGTGTCTGGCGCCTGTAGAGTTAATGAATGCGTGGACTTGAGCAAGAGAGCCAGTCCCTTCCCCTGGGATTTTAAGTCAAGGGTCTTGATGTTTGTGGGACAGTGGTCTTTCTGAAAAAGGGGCCTTGGAGGGGTTCAATTCCAGGCCATTTCTCTAGAGCATAGAGCCTTTGGGACATTGCTAATGAAATTCTTTGCCTTCCATTCTCTTGGGTCTCCAAACATGGCTTCTGGTCCTCCCAAACTCAAACCTTGTCATCTGGTGGCCTTCTTCATTGCTGACCATCCAGTATGTTTTCCAGGCTTTCTGGGTTTTCTGCCTTATCCATTTTCCTGTTTATTGAGTCCAGTCCATTCATTTGTCAGCTAACGACATTTACCTTAGTATTAATAATATCATGAGATGAGTACTTCTACAGGCTTGTTGTACGTGTTTTACAAACCCAGAGACAAATACCCTTAATTATTAAATATATATATATANATATATATATTTTTTTTTTAGATAGGTCCTCACTGTGTAGTCTTGGTTGGCCTGGAACTCATATGTGGATCAAGCTAGCTTCAAACTCATAGAAATCCATCTGCCTCTGTCACCTTGAGTTCTGGGATTAAAGGAGTGAGCAACCATGTGTCCTCCTGGCAATAGTCTTACCTATTGTTCATGAAAGAAGATAAATCCTCTTCTCTTTGTTTGGTTACTTGACATTTGTAGTCTGTTTGTAACAGAACGTTTTAGATTTGGTGATTAATACAGAAAGGCAATTTCTGTCTCACAGTCCTAGAGTCTGGGAAGCCCAACATCCAGGGCTGGCAGTGTCAGTGACTGGCTAGTGAGATACCTTCCGCTGTGAAGACGGTGGCTTGTGGTTGTGGCCTCACACCGTGGAAGGTGAAGTAGAAACTAAGCTACTGGCTCCCTTAAGTGCTCTAGGAAAGGTACTTATTCCATCCATGAGAGAGGAGCCCCTTCATCCTAAAGGTCCCATCTCTTGACTTTGCAAATTGCTTTTCAACGTGAATTTTATGGGGACACAAATACTTGAAACTGTAGCATTTGGCTCGTTTAGAGTTGCAAAGCTAGGTATATGGGGAGCCAGAAAGTAAGTGTGTGTGTATGTGTGTGTGTATGTGTGAGGGTTTGCATGTGTGGAATGCAGGTGGCAATCTTGATGTCCTTCTTTTTTTTGGAGATACACTTTCTTACTGGCTTGGAACTCACCATATAAGCTAGGCTGGCTGATCAGCAAGTTCCCAGGATCTGCCTTGTCTGCCTTCCTAGTGCTTGGATTGCAATTGTACCATATTTTGCCTGTTCCCTCCCCTCCCCTCCCCATCCCTTTCTGCCCGCCCCCNTTCTGCCCGCCCCCTTTCCCCCCTTATTTCATTCATTCATTAATGTGTGTTCTAGGTCCCCTTGCTTGCAAAACAAGGACTTTCTGACTGAGCCATATCCTCAGCATCAGAGCCAGAATTTAACTCCAAGCCTTCTCCCCCTGCAAGAACAAGACTCCGTCTCAAACTCTGAAAATGCTGTGAGGTCAAGGACTTTTCTCAGAATAAAGTCACATAAAAGATAGACAAAGGTGGAGCTCTTGACTGGACACCCATCGCATGCTTGCAATGAATCACCCACTGCCAGGGACTACTAAGTGAATTTTATTTCTTAACCGATGCATTGGGATTGGATTGTATCTGAGTCTGTGCTGTCTTGTTGCAAAATAAATCTTGGACGATTCACCGTGGTTCTCTGGTTTTGAGAGGTATGGGAGATGGAGACCCCTGGGAGGTTTGGTGGGAGTCGAAGGAGAAATGGTGGCAAGCACTTGGGAGGTCCTATGGGAATGGCAGTGATTGATGCTTTTGTATTTGCTTCCAGTCACCATGCCAAGATTATGGGGACTGTTTTCACATTTCATTAGAAATCTAAGCAGGCATTGATTTCTTTGAAGAAACAAGGATCCAGGTCAGTCTTATAGGCCCCCCAATCGTCCATGAAGAGAAGGTCCCATTGCATGGATAAATCTGTGGAGAGACGCAGAGTTGTTCCTAGGCCACATATATGGCCAAAAGGAATTCTAAAATGGGACATTGAGTCTCATATTACCCTGGACATGTGGTTAAGTAATAATTATTTTCCTATACTTTCTTCTCAGTGGCTCATTTCACTGAGGATAGGGTTCTGCTGAGCTGCAAGAAGGAGCTGGGTGAGGAAGCACTGTGCCAGGATGGGGTCAGGGAGAAGGAAAGCAGCTTCTGTTTCTTCTAGCTGGTCTCTAGGCAAGCAAGCTATTCTCTCCCAAATCTTGTTTTTCCTCTGCTTTATCAATGCCCTACAGGAGATTTTGAACTTGGTGATGTTAGTCAGTGTCCCAAGCAGATGCAAACGGACAAGAGAAGGACAGTTGCCAGGAGTATTCTCTGGTTACTGAGGCATTTCCCACACAAAGGTAATAGATATGGAAACATCTTGGTCAAAGAGGATAAAGCATGTGCCTATCTGTCAGGGACACAAGCCTTGAAGGGCTCACCGGTCCTGACCACTGCTCTAGAATCACAACGTTTTAGATGTGGGATTTCGCAGCTATCCCACGGCTCTGCCAAGCTGTGACTTTCCCCTACAGGTACATCTTCAAGGTACCGGTGGAGACACAGGGCTACTCATCAAAGCCAGATTAAGGAGAGACAAAGGAGCAGAGGGAATTTATGGGCTCAAGTCCTTGAGAAGACCATGGTGGATCTGGATTGCAGGGTCAGCTGGCCCCTGTGTCATTCTCTTTCCGTTTCATATCCTTGCTCACACAGCCTGGCTTTAATTTCTGGGGACTTCCATGTAACAAAAATAGTCATTGTTGCTTCCCGGTTATCTCTGTCCTCCGAGCTGGTGATCCTAGAAAAACAAACAAACAAACGACCAAACAAAAACCTAAATGGATTTCAGTGTCCGAATATCTGACAAGAAGTAACTTGGGGAAGGAAGGGTTTATTCTGCTCAGAGTCTGAAGGGACACAGCTTACCATGCCTTGCGAAGAAGGCATGCAATAGAAATGTAGAATGACTGGTGATATTTTATATATATCCAGGAAGCAGAAAATGTATAAGAGGTAGATCCAGGCTACAACACTTCAAAGCTTGTCCTCAGTGAGTCACTTCCTCTAGTAAGGCTCCAGAAGATCCCACAATCTTCCATACAGCACCACCAGATTGGGACCAAGTGTTCAAACACATGAGCCCATGGGGGACATTTCACCTTCACACCGCAACAGGAGGGCATAAAAATTTCAACCCAAGCAGCACAAATGACAGGATTGGCCTGGTACCATCTAGGAGAATCCTGATTGGCACCATCTCTGGGGTGGCCCAATGCCCTCTGCCCTTCTTCTAGAGTAGCAGAATTTCCACCGTGGTTGCCTGTAGTAGGAAGGCTAGTGCCCTCATCCTCCAAACATTTGCTTGTTATCCCCCAGAACCAATGTGTATGTTAAGTTCCATGGCGGTGGTGGTGGGGAGGGGGACATGAAGGTTGAAGAGTAAATAAATGAAGGATGCTGATCAGGCAGCTTTAAATGAAGAGGTGATTCTAGACTATAGATGGTTCATTACAGCTACACTGTCCTTTAGCAGCTAAAAAAAAAAATCCAAGACAGGTGTTTTCTCCGGAGCTGTACCTGGATGTCAGCCTAGTGAGATGCAGCCTAGACTCTGGACCTATAGTGCAGTAGACATGCACTGTTTTCAGCTACTGAATGGTATGCATTTGTTCAACAGCAACAGGACACTGTCATTAAAATGTCACTACTCAGGCTTCCTTGCACTCAAGTGTGGCTGTGGCTAGGTCCTGGGTCCAAGAGGAGCAGGCATGTGGACGCTCCTGGGAATCTCTTCTATTCTGTTGTCTAGACCTGAATGTCACTTGGGTCACTGGGATAAAGGCGCATGCTACAGAGGATAAAGGTGTGAGCTTGGAGCAGCAGAGTCCCAAGACCAGCCTTGGAATTCTTAACTCCACGTTTTGAGCAAGAAATCAACGTCTGTCTTACTCAAGCCTTTGTCATTTGGGGTATGTCCAAAACTCATAGCTGGAGCAGTCCTGACGGCTGTAGAAAGTAAAGACATTGGCACAGAAGTTCAGAGAGTCTCAACAGGGTCCCTTCCACACTAAAAGAGAAAGTATCTTTATGGCGTCCGGTGATGGGTCAAGGTTGTTCTGTCTCCTCCTCTTCCTCAGTAGCTTTTCCATTGGATGACATGGTCTTGGTGTTACAGCCCTCACCTCTGTCCTGTCTCCTGCCCTTGCCACGGGTGTACAATTTTAGGCAACAGATCTATAGCCATTCTGAACTGACTTGAGCCTGTGGCTCTCTGGCCTCTGCATGACCTGGGAGAGTTAGCCTTGACCTATTTTTGGCCATGGGAAACTCCCTATCCCTGACACTGACTGGCCTCCCAATACGTCTCACCCAGAGGAAGTGCAATAAGAATGCTTCCATTTCCCTATTTTTTGGGGTAAGGTCTTGATATGTATCCTAGGCTAGACTTGAGCCCTCTATCCTCCTGCCTCCACCTCCTGAGTGCCCAGATAAAGGTACATGTCATCCATGGAAGACCTGACCTTAACATCAAGTGTGATTTCAGATAACATCATAGTTTTGTTTACTGAGCACTCAACTAAGGACAGCAAATGCTTGATCTTTAACTTCATCTCATTCCAGGCATGAGGATGCGAGGGTTGGTGTCACTTCCGGAAGTCGTGATAGCTGTATTATCAGAGAAGTTAATGGATTTAAGACCGCTCAGCTGCAAAGGGTCAGAGCCAGCATATAAACCAGGCAGTGCCATTCTGAGGCTCATGTTGTGATGTTACCGGCATCGCCCGGGCTCAGCTGATTTTGTTGTCTGGGTGATACTTAACAAATGTTGAGACCATTGTGGTAATGGCCCAGGGTTGCCATGTGTGGTTGGGTGGACCTGAGCATGGTGCAGCTGTGCAGGTGAGCACCATCCATAAGTCATCGTGTTAATTGTACTCCAGAGTTCTGCAGTGCAATTGTATGTGGCCACTCAGGGCCTGTTTAAACCAGTACCAAGAGGTCACAGAGGAATGTGGAGCTCTGCCTGGAAGTCCCCTCAGTCAGAAAGTTAGGTGCTTGTTCTTTTCCAAAGTCACCTGTCTATGAATGTCCTGGGTACTGAATAGTGTCCTAAACCACTTGACATGTTTTTTCTTCCTTCCTTTCCTCCTTTGTCCCTCCCAGGGAGGGAGGGAGGTCTTCCTTCCTTTCTTCTTTGATTTCTTTTTTTTCGCTTCCTGATAGGGTCTTACTTCATAAGCCAGGCTGGCCACAAAGTTGTGGCAGTTCTCTTGCTTCCAAAGTGCCAGGATTACAGACATGAGTCACCACACTGCTCTTGTCTTTGCGGAAAAGGATTCTGCATAAGGCACAAACCTCTGGGAAAGAGAGCCATGAGTAGTCCCCAGCGGACAGGCGGTGGAGGTGTTTAGCCTCCTTGACCTTGGCAATGACAACATAGAGCCATAACATCAAATCTGCCTTCAAAGTGTTCCATGCATCCAGCATTTTGGTACTGCCTTTTCCTCTCAGCCCTTGCTATGGCAGGCACTTAGGACTTTGAGATGTTTTCTTAATTTTATTTAAGGATTAAAAAAGGGACCAGTGTTGCAAACCTGCTGATCTTCTAACAGTGTCTGTTTCTTTGAGCCAGTGTAGAAGACTGTTGATGGTTCTCTGTTCACAACGGTGTCTGGTTAGAGGAAAGACCATGTCTCTATAGATTTTGGAACTAGAAGGATCCTTGAAATAATCTGGTCCTTTATGATATAAAAGAAGAAAATATGAACTCTAACATCACTAGAGGGCATGGGGCTATTAACTGCTCATCAGGTTTCGAATCCAAGTCTCTTGATTTTTGGTTCCCTTTTCTTTCATTTACAACACTGTAGCCTCACATATAATCTTGGTTCCAGCACTCACTCTGTGGCTTTTAATCTGATATTTAACCTCTCTGATTTTGTCTTGCCTGAAGTACAAACAATCTCAGCTACTGACTTCATGGAGTTAGATTAAGGAACAAATGAGATTTTTGTCTGGAAAGTGCATTTAGAAATGTCAGGCACATGTAATTAATTGTTCAGTAAATTAGAGTTTTAATTTGTGGTTTTTGGTGTTGGTTGTTGATCCTAGGGCCTTGTACATGTAAGACATGGCTTTGACTAGTAAATTAAATTCTAGCTCTATAGGTTAAAAAAAATTCTAACAATTTCTAACAGGATCTCTTTACATTCTATGAGCATATTCTCCCTAGTTGGGCATAGAGGAAGGAAGAAGCACCCTGTGTGCCATGTTTGTGCTGGGAGTTTCGTTGTGTGCTTACTTTCAATGTTTGCTCAATACAGTGTTCTCTGTGACCCTAGGTTTCTCCCAGCTGAGGAAAATAATCCACTAAATCTCTTTAGGCCAAGGTACCAACAATAGTTTACAATCTTAAAATGCTATGGTGAGGTTAGCACAATGTTTTTCTTTCCAATAGAAGGTGGGGAACCTCAGCTAACAGTCGCTGGTGGATGGGAGAGAGTTTGGGTCTTGGTCTGGATCTTCTTGGAGACTTCTGGTCAACCCCAGATGACTGTGTGTTTGGTCCCTAGCCAGGAATCCCCTCGCCAGCCCCTTCCCACCCAGGTGGGTGGCCTCCTGTCCCAGTGAGTGAGTNTGGGCTATCGGCAGAGGGCAGGGGCAGGGACCCGGACCAAGGCACCTGGGCTGTGGGCTGTATCATGTGTACTAGACAGGCTGGCTGAACATGATTGTCTTCTAGATTCTGCTTGAGTTTAGGGCTCCAAACTGGAAGCTTCCCACGGGAGCTTAGCTGAGTGAAAACTGTGACCTAACACAATGGCTTTGTATCTTGATGAGCGCAAAGCCAAAGTAAGCAAGGCCAAGACAAGGGTGTGGAGAAAGATTTAACACCTGCAAGATGTAAGGGAAACCTGGACTTATTTCCAAAACAATGCCCTCTCCCAACAAAGGAAGCTTGGGGATTTCTGTAGAGGGCGATACATATTCATATAGGGAAGCACTTTAGGGGTGGGCCCATTCCATGCCCAGCCAAGGAGTATATTCCTGGCCTGCTCATTTAAGGTGGTAACTGAAGAAGGAGAGTAGACACTTTTTTTTTTTTTGGTATGGAGCAATGCTTCAAAGGTTAACAGAGCTGACTAGAGTATTTCTGCGCATGTCTGCCTTGCATCATGAAATTTTAGCTGAAAAGAAAGGAAAGGTTCCTGCCTTGCTTAGCTGCTAACAAAAACCGCTTCAGTGTCTCTGACGTAAAATGAGCAAAAACCAAAGCAGAAAGAGTATCACCCTAAACATGGTTAGGATCACTTTCCTGCCTTACGTCACTGTGTGACTTAATTCAACATGGGCCTATGCCTCTTCCTTTGCATAATGTATGGCTATTTGTTCAAGAGGGAAACTCTAAAGCACCTACGTCACTCTTCCCTTTGCCTGTAGACATTCCAGGGCTGAGTGTGTTCTTAAGTACTTTGTGCTCTGAGTTCTTAGCTCATTACAGTTTGGTTATGATAATGTTTAAGCATTAGAAAAGACCTGTCTGTTGGAGATATTTTCAAATACATGCAAAATAGGAGACGTTATATAGACAGGAATCATTTACCTGTTGCTTAGCTTCAACCATTGTCAACATTCTGTCAAGGTGAGACTGGGAAAGCTTTCGTTTTTATTGCTACTTTAACTCTGTAAGATTTTCTCTATACTTGTGCACTTTATAATGCACTCAAGTGCGATGGTTCATCATTACTGTTGGTGGGATTTAGAGCCACCTAGGAGACTGAGGAACTGTTTGTATTGCTTGCCAGTTCTCTCTCTCTCTCTCTCTCTCTCTCTCTCTCTCTTCTTAAAGATTTGTCTAATGAGACTTGTGGCTTTGGGGCAGACCCAACCTGAACATGGGTGGCACCGTCCCCTGGGCTGGGGTTTGACAATAAAAGACAAGGACTGAGACAGCCAGTCCTAGGGACTGGCATCCCGTTTCCTGATCATCATAACTTGAACTGCTCTGTCCCACCATGCCATCCCTGCCACAATGACTCACTGCTCCAAAATGGAGCAAAATGAACCTTTCTCTCCTTTAGTTGTTTCTGTCCAACATTTTGGTCATGGCAATGAAGAGCGACAGGACACGTTATCCCATGTACAGAAATGTACCGCACACGTGTGTGGTGATCAAACGGTGTGTGACGATGTGTTTAGGGAAGGACTCCTGCCCTGCAGTTGGTAAGCGTATCTAGGGTGCAGAGCTAATCCTATAGCCCTGTGTTGCACACACTCATTGGCTTCCATTGCCTTTAAGGAGAGTTCTACAAGGACTCGCTCGCTGTCCACCTTGCTTTCTGCTCTACGGCAACTGTCTTGCACCAATGTAGAGGGCACACCGTGCAGAGCACAACTAGTGATCCGTGTTTGCTCCTGCCAGTAGCCTTTGCACATTCTTCCTGCTGCAGCCTCCCATCTGGGCTATGACACCACTTTTATTTATTTATATTTTTAAATGAAGTATTTTGTTCTTTCTGATCCAACCTAGGTTTTCTAGTGATACGTTCTTACAGAATTGCATTCTTTCCCTTCTTTTACTCTTATCTTAATCTGTCACCATGGATTCATCTCAGAGATGGTCGTATCCCTCCCTCCCTTAAGAATACAATCTCTAAGGCTGCCACCTCCCCACTGTCTATGAAGTGCCCAGGATGCAACAAATGCCCAACAGATCGTGTGGACTAACTGAATGCTGCATTATTGTTCAAGGTTAAGACAGTACAAAGGTAAGATGAGATCCTTGCAAACCAGCTGCTGGATGAGTCATCATTGCGTGAGAAGGTCAACACTGGAAGAGATAAGAAACAATGCAAGAAAACAACTCAAGTTCACAGGCAGTGCATGGTTAATTGCCAGACAAGCACTGCCTGGAGATGTCAAAAGCATCAGGTTCAAAGAGAGAACACTGTCCGGGGTGGGCTGGACTGACTGCAGACTGTATCATCTTTTGAAATATAAAAGCCACATGTGAACAAACCTACTGATGTCCTGGAAGCTGAAATTCTTGCTTATGATACTGAGTGTAATCTAATTTGGATTTACAAGAGTCTCTAGTTCGACCCTGAAGACATGATAATAATGTCATCTTCCCACATCATTCCAGCATGAATGGAACCTGCCCTTTCTCAGGCTCAGTGTTGCTTTTACCCTTGGCGATGGGGCTCTGGCTTCTTAGCAGTAACTACCCTTACATCAGTCCTTGCTTTGCCTGGCTTCTCATGCGGTGTCTCTCATGGTTTCATGTGATCTGATAAGGAGAGAAACGTCTCCTGGGATTGATTTGAAAGTTGTGGCCCGACTCATGGAGGCCAGCCTGACATTTATAAGGCCAGAATCAGGTACCACCTGAGATCAGTTCTGTCTGTATCTGCCTTAGTTTCAAACACTTCACTCTGTCTCAACCACCTTCTTCCTTTAACACATCGTCTTCATGAAGGCAAGGACCCTAACTGTGTGGTCATCAAAGCCTCAGCCTGCAGGACTGGGCGTGGTGCAAGGCAGGCGCTTGGTACCTGCCTGTTGGCCAGAGGAGGGTGAGGTGAAGGTCACGGTTATGAATGGAAGAACAGAGGCTAGAGGCTATACCTCTTGGCTCTGGAATCTCTTCAGCCCAGTAACTCCAGGTCAAGGTATTTTCCTCTATCTTCCCTAGACATTACCCAACACCAGGTGCCTGCTTGTAGTCAACATGAGCGGACGTCACCTAAGTGGAATTAGGGTGCTCATGGGCATTTGAGCATGGACTGGGGAGGAAGGAGAGGCGGGGCTTGAACGAGTTGACTTAGGGTGAAGTCCCTGTTCTCTTCCCATCCGTTGTCCAATCTTGGGCAAAGCTCCAGACTTCTGGGCCTTAGTTTACTCATCTGTGTAATCGGAATATCAACAGCAGTAGCCTTTGTCCAGGGGCAGTTGTGAGGTAGCCTGGCTAGGAAGAGTCCTATAAACAATGAAATTCCTAGAGATGGCCATCATGGTGGACTCCTGCCAAGATAACTAGGAAAAGCTGGGGATTCCCACAGGACAGTCAGCGGTGTCGCTGGCCTTCAGATGGACTCTGAGCCCAGTATCGAACCTGCTGGGTCTAGATTTCCAAGTTTGCCTCCATAAGTTCTTGTTGTCACCGCCTTGCTCTGCCCGCCCAACCCCCTCTCGTCTCACTTTATGCTGGCTCACCCAGCCTGGGTGATGTGCCAGGACCAAATGGAGCCCGATAGCCTGAGTTATCTAGAATCACATTCCATATCTGTGTTCCTTTTTCTGGGGAGGGAGGAAGAACAAGGACAGGGTACAGGGGGTTACAGGAGGGTACAGTGTGAGGCATGTTCTACCCTCTGCTTCAAAGGACTCGACCTGTGGCTTCCCAAGACTCGCTCCACTCATTGCCAGCCCTGCGGGTAGAATAAAGATCTCCTACTGGGTTTGGTTTGTGGGAGGTCAAAGACCCCCCCACCTTCAGCCTCACTTATTGGCCTGAAGTTCTCCCACTTGGTTTGACGCTTCTGTGTTCCCAGTGGAATACAATTAACCATTATTAACCTCCAAGTTCCGGTGTACTTTATCTCTGAGCGGAGTGTCAGGAGCACAGAAGGGGCCACTTGGGGTAGGAAATACTCCATTAATTAGGAAAGATCTTGAAAGGATGTCCTGAAATGAAACACTCGTGTCAGGGCATATGGAAGGGACCCCAAGAAACGACCCTGAGTGGAGGGGGTGGATATGGAAAATTTGAGGCAGGGACGTGGAAGCAAGGGGCAGAGGGCCTTGCAGAGAAACAAGATTAAGTCATTGGTTTGCACAGAGAAGCTGTTCCGCCATTTATTTTTCAGACCAATTAGTTAATTAGTCCGTGACTATTGACTAGCATGAATGGAAGTATAGCTAGATCATGTGTGCATGTGTGTGATGATTACTTGCATGTGCATGTGTAGAGGCCTACCAATGCCCCTGCAGATGGAGCACTTTATGATGTCTTTCTCCATTGCTCTCTGCAGTAATGCCTTGAAGCGGGGTCTCTCACTGAACTCAAGCTCACTGGTTTGGCTGGACTGGCTGTTCAGCCAGCTCCAGGATCCATCTGTCTTATGCCTCCCCTGGACTGGGGTTACAGATATCCAGGCCATGCCTGGATCTTTCCTGTGGGTTCTGGGAATTCAAAATCATAAACTCAGGACTCCATGCTTGCATGGCAAGCATTCCTACCCACTAAGCTATGTCCCGAGCCCTGAAGTATAAGGTTGCTTTTATTTAAACTTCAAAGTGCTTTTATATTTATTTACTTATGGTTTTTCGAAACAGGCTTTCTCTGTGTAGCTTTGGAGCCTGTCCTGGAACCTGCTCTGTAGACCAGGCTGGCCTCGAACTTACAGTGATTCACCTGCCTCAGCCTCTGCTGGGATTAAAGGTGTGTGCCACTGCCACCCAGCCAAAGTACTTTTAATTTTGTCAAAATAAATACAGTCCTATTGATCAGCCAGATTTATGTAAATAATAATCCTATGATTTTATCCCTAAGACAATATGGAGGCTTGCTCCAGATTTTTCTGCCTTTTGTTCCCTCCCGAGTCTATTCTGTTCCAGGTCATTGCATGGGTGCTGGGGTATTTCCTCTGGAGTGCTATTTATTCTGTAGGCTGAGTCACCTTTTTGGTTTTATTTTTTTGAGACAGCCTAGTTTTGGTTCTTTGAGTAGCCCTGGCTGTTCTGGAACTCACTCTGTAGACCAGGCTGGCCTCAAAGTCACAGAGACCCACCTGCCTCTGCCTCCTGAGTGCTGGGTTTAAAGGTGTGTGCCATCACTGCCTGGCTATGAGCCACCTTTCTTAGCCCACGGAGTATCTCATGCTCTGTCTGAACAGCTCTGTTTGTCCTTCCTGGCCCAGCGCCCAGAGGCCCCTTGTACTCTCTCTTCGCTCTGGTTCTATCCTCTTGGCTTAGGAGACAGAAGAGCTGGTCTTCCTATCACTGTGCCCCTCAAAGGCTGCACACTGATGAATTGTTAACAACACATGGCTGGTGCATAATGCATTCTGTAATGATTCAGAGTCCCAGAAAGCAAACACCTAGTCCTCTGATAGACACCTGTATGTGTTAGGTTTGCCAGAGGCCTGTGAGATGCCTGGCTCTCCTAGGGAATATTTAGATTTTAGATCAATCATCCTAACCACAGAGGTGGCAGAGTGGGAAATTTATGCTCCTTATCTGAAAAGAGGCCCTGTGTTCTGGATTCCATACAGTACACAGGGAGGTCAAAAAGAATGTGATTAATCAAGTTTGGCTTCTACAACCAGCCTGACTGGATTCTGATTTGAACCCATGTGCTCCCTGCAACCTCTTCTTTACTTTACAATTCTCTAAGGCAATGGTTCTTGCCCCTCCTAATGCTTCAACACGTTAATACAGTCCCTCATGTTTGGGTGGAAGCCTAACCTGGACCCCTGACATTCATATTGGAGGCTCCACCCCAAGCCCTGCCCCCCAGCTGCCTCAGTCTAGACTCTACCTCAGAGAAAGCCTACCAAACAATCACCCCTCCCCAGAGATGCTCAAGAACACTCCCACAGGGCATTTAAACTGCCCCCCCAGAAGAAACAGGTGGTTTTCTAGTCTTCCTTCCCTGGCTTCTCTCTAGGGGGCTGGAAAACAATCCAGGAGCATTGATATTCATTAAACCTGGGCCTTTTTTAATTCAGTTTGATTTGGTCTGATTTAGATTATTGTGAAGAGACTTACGGGGTGCAGAAACTTTTTACCTCATGTAGTGACCCCCCAACCATAAAATTATTTTGTTGCTCTTTCATAACTGCCATTTTGCTAGGTTTATGAATCATAATGTAAATATAGGATATGCAGAATATCAGATATGTGATCCCTGCTCAATTCCCAGTGGTTCATGACCCAGAGGTTGAGAACACAGACTTCTGTGTTCAGAGCTTTGCTGGATCCTCTTTAAACCCAAGTAAACTCCAAAAGCACAGGAAAGCAGAGTGAGAAGCACAGACCTACCGAAACTTGGAGAACAGTGCTCCGTACATCCCAGTAAAAACTACAAAGTTTTCAAGGGGCCTCCAGGGACTGGGGAGATGGCTCAGTCAGTATATCGCTTGTGCACCCATGAGGACCTGAATTCAGATCCCTAGGACCTGTCAACAGTCAGGCACAGCAATGGGCACCTGTTTTCCTAGCCCCAGGGAAGCAAGGACAGGAGGGTCCCTGCTGGCTAGCTAGTCTGGCCAAATCGATGGGTGAGCTCTAGGTCCGGTGAAAGACCTGTCTCAAAAATAGGATGGAGAGGGAGGAAAACACCTGATGTTGACCACTGGCCTATACACATGTGCAAAATACACATGCCTGCAACAGAACCGGTGCTCGTGGGGCGCGCTCACACTCACGCGTGCTCGCACACACGTGTGCACACACACGGGAGGGAGGAGAGGAAGGTAGAGGGAGAGACTGCTGACTGCTCTCCCCCAAATTCCTCTTTCAACACCCAACAGTCTCATTGTGCATTGCCCCCCACCGCTCAAATACTGCTCAGATCCCACTCCTGTGGCAGCTTCTCAAGTGATGGAGGCGAATCCCTCTTTGGGATACCCCTCTTCAGATACTGGGGAGAGTTAATTAGTTTAAATACCCTTCCCCCCTCACATCTAGAATGTTAATTAACAGGAAGTGCTACTTACTCTAAAGTCAGAAATTGTGACTGATGCTTAGAATTCCTGGGTGACCTCATTCGGGGTCCCTGCTGTGGCCAGCTGGGTGCCTGAGGCAATTTAAAGCAGCTGAGAGCCCACTGAACAGTAACTCTTCCCAGCTTTGCGCTCAGTGATTCCCATTAGTAACCTGAACTCTGCTGTCTCTGAAGTATTGACAGCCCTGGGGTCAGTAAAAGCTACGTGCAGGGCTCCCCAGCCTAGTTTTGGGAAGCATTTACCAGGGCGGCT
Source organism: Bramus lutescens (assembly GCA_001685075.1). Classification (NCBI taxonomy): domain Eukaryota; kingdom Metazoa; phylum Chordata; class Mammalia; order Rodentia; family Cricetidae; genus Bramus; species Bramus lutescens. Next base: position 93,243 of record LOEQ01000903.1, on the reverse strand, counting down.
CTCTGTTCCTCAAGCCACATCCCAGGGTTAGGGTTTTGACTCTCTTCTCTTTCTCAGCCTCAACACTGCTTATAACCCCAGAATCTGAGATTTTTCTTTTCCTCTTGATCCTAGATCAAACCTGGAGCTACCTCAGGGTCATGATCTTTTCTTCTTTTCTTTGGGTCCTGTATGGTTCTCCATAGTGGCTGTAGGCTAAAATCCTCTAGCTTAATTAAGCTGTACTCTGACAGAGAGTGAGAAGAGACCGCCACTCCTCTGTGAGCTACAGAAGGCTGACTTGAATTCCCATTCTTCCTTTAGGGGATGGCTTGGGCCCCATCCTGCTTGTATTTTGGGGTTACCCCTTCTCCTGAAATCTTGTGTCTGATTGTCTTAGGGTGTTTATTGCTGTGAAGAGACAGCATGATCATGGCACTTCTAATAAAGAAAATATTTAATTGGGGTGACTTGCTTACCGTTTCAGAGATTCAGTCCATTTTCATCATGGTGGCAAGCATGGAGGCATGCAGGCAGACATGGTGCTGGAGCGGAGAGTGCTACATTTTTCAGGCAACAGGAAGTTGAGAGGCTGTCACACTGAGGGAAGCTTGAACAGAAGAGACCTCAAAGTCTGCCCCACAGTGACACACTTCCTCCAACAAGGCCACACCTCCTAATAGTGCCACTCCCTTTGGGGTCATTTTCTTTTAAACTACCATATGGCAGCTGTGGTTTGATGTAAGAATCAGTGTGCCACCCCATGGAAGCTTCTAGTCGCATGAAATCCTCAGATGTTCCTCAGGAAGCTCTTCTTGAGTCTCCAGACGAAGCAAGATTTGTTTGTTGCATTTTCTTAAAAAAAATCTTTTGGTGTTTAATAAAAAAAAATATAGAGAGGTAGCTCCATTGGTAAGAGCACCTGCTGCTTCTCCAGCGGGCCCAAGTTCAGTTCCTAGCACCCATGTCAGATGGCTCACAACCATCCATAATGCTAGCTGTCGAGGATCTTTCATCTGTAGTGATAGGGAGCGGGCCTGCTTTTTGTCTGGCCCAGCTCCCACATGGCTAGCTTTACACCTGAAATAACAACACACAAATTGTATTCGTTTAAGCACTGCCTGGCCCTTAGTTCTAGCCTCTTCTTGGCTAACTCTCACATTTAATTAACCCATTTCTAATNTATTAACCAATGAAAGTAACACATAGACAGATGACCCTCCTACATCATTCATCCTCTTCTGACCTCTGTGGGCACCTGAACACATGTGGCATACATATGCACAGACATAAATAAATTTAAAAAGAGTGAAATCACTCTTCCTTCAGTGAATGGTCCCACATTCATGCCCGTAAAGGCAGCACTAATTGGACTTGGGGGTTATTAATAATAACAACAAAAAATGAGGATGTAAAGTTGAGAGAGTGGTGGGGGTTGAGGGAGGCAGTGAGCAAAATGCATTTTATAAATATATGACAACTTCAAAGAGCAAATAAAAACATTATTTGAAGTCACCCCGCTAGCCGGGCGGTGGTGGCACACGCCTTTAATCCCTGCACTTGGGAAGCGAGGCAGGTGGATCTCTGTGAGTTTGAGGCCAGCCTGGGCTACAGAGCAAGTTCCAGGACAGGATCCAAAGCTACACAGAGAAACCCTGTCTTCTCAAAACAAACAAACAAACAAACAAACAAACAAAAAAAAACAACAAAAAAAAACCAAAACAAAACCAAAAACCCCAACTCACCCCACCTTTTGCTTTCATAATAGTTAAACCAATCTGTATTTATAGGTTTACTTTTACTTTTGTAATTGTTTGGTTAAATTATACTGTGTGCTTGAACAAGGTGTAGATTATCATGTCTTTTTTTTTTTTTCAGCACCATTGGACCAAATGTGTAGAAACTTCTGTTTGACTTGAGAGTCTGAGTACATGAGTGGTAAAGGCTGAAGAGATAACAGTGAAGGGATGCGACTGGGTCACAGACAGAGGATGGAGAAACACATCCACTTTGTGTGTCTCTCTGGTTCCTTTCCTCTCTCTGTTAGCCAGCCTTCGCACTTGCCAGTGTACTTAGGAGGCGACAGAAGCCATTACCCAACTCCTTAGTTACACACCTCACTTAAAGGATTGACTTAGCCCAAGAAAGACTCCCTTGGCTCCAGCTTCTAGGTGATTAGTTCAAATGGGTTTAATGTTTCAGGCTGGTCCAAATAATCCTTCTTGAAGGGTTAGGGTGTAAGACAGCAATATAGATCTCAGGAGCCCTTTCAGGCAGGTGGTACACCCAAGGGTTTGTAGTAAATTTGGCATATATTTACAAAGATATTAGCCATCGTCTATTAAAAAATCACTTTCAAAAGTATAGATTAATCTTTGAATGGAGGTCAAGAACCAGGCGACTGAGAGCAGATAGATGGATCCGGAGAGTGAGGGAGAGCAAGAGGCCTATCCAACCAAAGAGTGAGCACACTGTTAGCTTGTCTCCCTCTGTCAGAACTTGAGGCTCTTAGTCCCAAGGGCCTAGAAAGGACAGATAGTCCCAGGACTGTTTTCCTGGCTGCCTTTGGGCCTCTCATGCCACGGGAGGGAGAAAATGAAATGGATTGGTGCCCAGTCTGTAGAAAGGAGCTGGCTGGTTCTGGAATGGGCTGGCATTATCCAGACCTCTTGAGTCATATGAGGCTGTTGACAGTGGGGGAAGGTAAGAGAGAGAGAGATGAGAGAGAGATAGAGAGAATGAATGTAAGAAGCTTGGGGCTTTCAGGGGCAGAGTCTGCTGAAATATCCTAGAAAGTGAGCTGCCTACTATGTGAGCACAGAGATGCTGGGCTCTGGTCCTGTCATGGTTAAGATAATCAACAATGTATTGGTGCTTGTAGCATGAAGGGGCCAGCTTGTTGGGGTTAATGCCCTGCCCTGTACCCCACAGCCGGCAAGCCCCAAAGAAAATCACACAGAGGTCTCCATAAGAT
>LOEQ01000903.1:77998-90199 GCA_001685075.1 Bramus lutescens | reverse complement strand
CTCAGTACCTTTTTCAGTGGAGTAGATCACATCCTGCTTCTTGGTGGTCTGGGCTGGACTTGGAGGAATGGGCTTCCTTCTTTCCAGCATTCTCCTGTTCTCATCGCCCCACCTCTACTTCCTGTCTGGTTGACCCACCTATACTTCCTGCCTGGCCAATCAGCATTTTATTAAAATACATGACTGACAGAATACAGACAATTCTCCCGTACCAGGTGCTATTGGGCCATGGGCTATAGTAATGAATTAACACAGTCTATTTCCTAAAGGAACATAGATGGGATACACAACACAAGCAATTATAAAAGACTAGGGATTATGGGGCACAGAGATGGGGTACAAACTCTTAAGTATCTGAGAAAACTTTATGTAGATGTTTGATTAACTAATGAATTAATGGTTGTTTTCCAAGAAAGAGTTTCTCTGTGTAGCTTTGGAGCCTGTCCTAGAATTCACTGTAGACCAGGCTGGTCTTGAACTCACAGAGATCCACCTGCCTCTGCTTCCCAAGTGCTGGGATTAAAGGCATGCACCATTCCTGCCTGGCTTAATATTTATTTTTTAAATGATTGATTTTTAAATTTATTTTGTGCATGTGTGGGGTGCATGTGTCTGCACTCTAGGGTGTGACTGCACACAATTTGTGGGAGTCAGTTCTCTCCCTCTACTGTATGGGTCCCAAGAGAACTCAGGTCAAAAGGCTCAACAGCAGGGGCCTTTACCCACAAGCTATCTTGCCAGCCTATTTAAATTAGGCCCAAATGAAGAGGGTTTAGTGAGGTGACTGAGGGTCTTGATGGGGAAATGTGTGGAGCATGGGCTTACAGTGTTTATAAAAAGGTTTCAGAAGAAAGGAACTCCATGTTGCCCAGAAATCCAAACCATCCAAAGCTTTGGAATCCCTGTGATGGGACTGGACATTTTGTGTGATCCTTTTTATTGCTTCATGGATAGGATTTTGTGTTCTTCACAAATGGAAGGCATCTCCAAGTCTCACAGCCTTTGACTTGTACAAGAGCAGGGACCCTGCGGGGTCCCTTGGAACTGTCATCATCTACTCTGCAAACTGTCTACAGCCAAGAATTGGAAAGCAGCTTGTAAAGCGGCCACGACACCCTGAGTCTTTGCGTGCTGCTGTGGTTCTGTGGTCGAGGCTGGACCACCAGAGCATTGTATTACAGTCCTGTTGAGAGGACTAGAGTTGCTAACTTGGGTTGGAACTCTGATGTCCTTCTCTGTGACACTCATGGGGGCTGCTCCACCAACAACCCCAAAGTAACAATACCATGGCTATTTTATCTTTCTCATCATCCTCTCAAATTCTTTCACCTCCAAATTCTTCAACAATCAGGGATCCTCTGAACACTGAAGCCTTTGTCTGGCTTTGGGGACATTCCCACTGTGGTATCTGTGACCCCATAACTTTTCAGGGTGAATGGATTGTGAAGATATCTCTCCTTTCTCATACTGCTCTATGCATGTCATCTCTTAACCCATGGAACGTGTGTGGAGGGGACCAAAGTGGAAAGTGACTTTTTGGATAGGGGAGGCTTTGTGAACTGCGGGCAGAACCTCAGAGCTTGTCTGGTCTTGTATCCTTATCTGTGGTGCAGGGAGGTTAGGCAGCTCTTCCGTACTCTGGTTGCTCACAGGTTGCTGAGGAGACCGGGACACCTGGGCAGAGGGCAGGTGGTGCACGGGCTGAGTGAAGCAAGAAGAATGCCCTGGCAGGCAAATATGGCATATTCAAGTTGTAGCCGTCTGGCCGTAACCTGGGTGTGGGTGCATTCCAGCCATTTCTTCAAGATGGATCACACTCATGCTCTAGGGTTCCCTAGACTCCCGTCTCCAGTACCTTTCCTTAATCATTATAAAAACGAATGCATACAGGTATATAATGTATGTTGAGCATCACTGTGGAATATTTAAGATGTGTTACATTCGTTTATGCTGTGGAATATTTGTTTAATGATGTAAAGATGTGTCACATTCTTTTACGTTGCCTTTGTTTGTCTCTTTAAAGCTGTGTTACTTTGTCTGCCTAAAACACCCGATTGGTCTAATAAAGAGCTGAACGGCCAATAGCTGGGCAGGAGAAAGGATAGGCAGGGCTGGCAGACAGAGAGAAAAAAATAGAAGAGTGAGAGAAGGAGAGGCGAGGAAGGAAGGAGCAAGGAAAAGAGGAGAGGAGGAGGCCAGAGGCCAACCACCCAGCCACACAACCAGCTACTGAGTAAGAAGGAAAGAGATGAATGTAGAATAGAGAAAGGTAAAAGCTCAGAGGCAAAAGGTAGTCAGGATATTTAAGTTAGAAAAGCTATCCAGAAATAAGTCAAGCTAAGGCCAGGCATTCATAAGTAACAGTAAGCCTTCTTGTTTTTATTTGGGAGCTGGGTGGTTGACCACCGAAGAGTAAAAAAAGAAAACAAAACCAATTACATAGCATCTCCTCCTGTACCCCATTTTTCCCTGCCCTCCCTCTTCGCCCCCTCCCCTTCTTGCTGTCCCCTTTGTTCCCCTAGACAATTTCACTTGTATTTTCATCTAATGTATACAAACATGGTTTTACGTGATTACATAAAATCTAGGGCCACAATTGAGAGGGATCACATGATGGTTATCTTCCTGAGAATGGCCTATGTTGTTTAACATGCCTGTCTCTAGTTGCATGTGTTCTCCCACAAATTATATAACTCCATCTTTTTTTGTGGCTAAAATGATTACCCTTTCTATATTCTCCCTCTATTCTTGGGCACCTAGATTGGTTCCATACTTAAGCTATTTTGAATAGTACTGAAGCCAGAGGTAGTCTGTCTGGGTTATATGATAGGGCTATGTCTGGTTTTTTGTTTTGTAAAGTCCTGTACCCATTTCCTTAGAGGTTAGACTAGTTTTCATTCCCACCGTCGTCATTATGAGGCTTCCTTTATCAACAGCTGAACCAGCTCCTCCCCCGTCATCTGTTCAGCCTGGTTTCTGTGGTCAAGGCTCTGCAGTCCACTCTCAAAAGCTTGCACGTTTCCTCTCCCGGCTTCCCTGTGCCCTGACTCAGGGACTTTTTCCACACTGAATCATAATGGCTGCCCACATCTGTTGAGTAACTTCCATTTGTTGTGTCTGGTCCTGTACTCAGAGTTTCCACACTTTATCTCAGGCAGTCCTTATTCTTTCCAGGGAGTCTGTGTGCTCATGATCGCATGGCGGGAATGTCCCCTCTATTCATTGATCAGCTCCATCGCTTCTCTTGGTTCTCTGTACCATTCCCCTCATTACTTTCTATCACATTACTCTTTGTTGTGTCTTTATAGCAGTCATGACAAAAACAATCCTGTGTCTTTCTCAATTGCTGGTTTTGCTTTTCTTGGATATAAACTTCCCCAATGCAGAGACTTTATGCTGGTCACTCTGCCTCTCCCAGCACACAGAAGGCAGCCTTGTGTATACTAGGTGTCCACAAACATGCGATCAAGGAGTCATAATGTCAGCTATGAGGGAAACAAAGAAGAGGCCAAATAACTTAGAGCCCACACATTAATGAAGCAGCTGGTATTCAAACCCACTACATGTCTCAAACAGATTCCCTTGACACTGAGACTTCTGTGGTGGTGGTGTCTTCCACCTGGTTATTCTCACCAGGCTGAAGTGGGCTGGGTTACCTTCTGCTGTGGCATGGCACCTAACTGGTGCTTAGCCTTGGTTTTTGTTTTTGGCATGAAACGTGAGGTCCCTTCCCTGCTTCTGTGTAAACAGTTCCTGACATGGAGCTGTTTTTCATAGGCCGAGGAACTACAAAACTGACATCACATTCCTGTCTCTAAAACTGTCGCAGGAATTCGCAGGAATTACTTGGCGTCTCTTACCACACTGGGTGACCTTCCTTAGACATTATGGCTCCAATGGTGAATAGGAGCACGGAGATTTGACCCCAGGGAGAAAAATGCTGGAGGGATTTTGTGGTCTATTTCTCTTGGTCATTTTTTAAAGGGAAATATAAAAATAGAAAGTATTATTCTACTGAAAAACTTTCTAAAAATGAATGTTCAACAGAATCAGGTATAGAATTGTATAAAACATTAAGTTCTGCTCCAATTCTGGGAAGAATCCGAAGAAACTGACAAACATGTCTGTGTCTGGCCTTTCTCAGATTGTATATTTATGGTATATAAATAAGGAAGGAGCTGAAAGACATCATCTGGGAACAAAGAAAGAACCTTAGTCTCCAAAACCAAGTCTGAGATATGATGTCTAAAACCTGTTAGACCATTCTTCATGTTTCAGAAATTTCTAGAATAATCCTAGCACTGCAGGACTCAACACTGTGACTTCATTGAATTAAAAAAACAAAACTTTTGTGTGAGTGTGAATGCATGTTTGTGCCACTGTGCCTGGGTGGAGGTCAGAAGACAGTTTTTAGACACTGGTTCTCTCCTTCCACCACATGGGCTGTGGGGATCGAACTGAAGTCCTCAGGCTTGGCACCAGATGCCTTTATCTCCTGAGCCTTCTTGCCAGTCCTCATCACCATACCCTAAACACACTGCCAGGCAAAGCTCAGCATTTCCGATAGTCTCAACTGGCCCGGTTTGTCCTTCATCTTAACTATCCTTAAGTTCTCTGTCTTTTGCAAAAGTTAGTCAGGATGATTTAAATGAGTCATTATTGAAATACATTTCTATATTTAAAACCGTCTCTCACATTTGAAGCATGAAATCCTGTAAAAAGAGCAGATTAAAAAATCCCAAGGAAGTCTGAGTCTGAAATAGAGTCTCCTGCACTTTTATCTTTCTTCCCTGCTAAGAGACATTTCTCTAAAATATAATCTCAGAAGCCTATTGTATGCGGGGTGTGTGTGTGTGTGTGTGTGTGTGTGTGTGTATGTGTGTATTGTGTGTGTGTGTGTAGTAATGAAACTGCCTACATGACCTTCCCATGATATGGTTAAGATTTTCATTGTGGATATGAGAGAGAGACAGAGGGGGAGAGAGAGAGAGAGAATGGCCAGAGGTTTCTGCAAGACTCCAGAGCAGAGAGAGAAAGTAGACTGACCATGGCCAACAGACTGGTCATGGCCAGGGCTAGGGAAGTGCGAGAGAGAGGGGATAATAAGAGATACCATAGTGAGAAGACAGGAAGAGAAAAGAGAGTTGGGGTAAGAGAGAGCAGTGAGAATAGCTGGGCTATAAGAAGTATGAGTAGCTGGGGATGGGGGAGAAGCCCATGAGCTGGAGGAGGCAAGACGGCTAGGATGCCAGCCTGGACCTTGAAATGTATGACAGGTACTTGTGATACTGAAGGAGCCCAGAGGCCAGCATGGGCTTTGATAAGCTGACAGGTGCCACAGGTGGCCAAATGTCCCTTCTGCCAGAGGTGAAGGAAATGAGTCCTTTCGGCAGATGGGAGCATGTTTCACAAGTTTCTGAGGAATGCTGCCCTTCATCTGACTGCCAGAAATCTCCCGGGTTAAGCTCATTTCTGGATATTTGGACCAGCTGTGAGACCTAACACTTATCTGGCCAGAAAACAGAGCAGGTAATGTCACAGGTCTGGCAGATGAGAAGGTATTCTAAAGAGATGTTTGGGTCTCTCAATCTGACTATCAGACTCTTGGAACAATGGACCCCAAAGAAATGGGAATATCCACATGAATTTGGGAGAAGGGAAAGGCACCAGCCGGAGGGGGAACTTGTCTCCAGGAAAAGATTCCACACAGCTCCAACTGCTTGTCAGAACACTTCTCAGGATGAATCTGAAGCCCAGACAAGGATGGGTCAATGGTGGGCAGGACCACAACTTGACGGGACTGCTTAGGTGTGCACGTCCTTGGCCCCTGTATTAACTTGAATCTCACTTCAGGTCCCCGAAGATGGACTTGAGGGTTCCCTGGGTCTCTTTGCCCCTCTTCCTAAGGTGGTCACATTGAATAAGTCCCCCTTTTCTACTCTCCACATTTTGTTTTATTTTGTTTTTTCGAGACAAGGTTTCTCTGTAGATTTGGAGCCTATCCTAGTACTAGCTCTTGTAGACCAGACTGACCTCGAACTCACAGAGATCTGCCTGCCTCTGCCTCCCAAGTGCTGGGATCAAAGGGCATGTGCCCCCACCACCGGGCTCTGTTTTCTACTTTTAATTTGGCTCCTTTAATTGTTTATTGACAACAAATGGCTACACCTGACCTGGGGTACAGGTTGTCACCCCCAAGTTGGATAACCGTAGCTTGGTTCACTTTGTTAAAATTCTGCTGGGAGCCACAGCCTTGAATTCACTAGGGAAGTGATAAGCTGCTCCATGTAGGGGCTGGAGAAGGCTTGCTTAGTCTTGGGCGTGCATAAGCACACTCAAAAGGCTGAGTTTATAAAGGGTGGACCTTATTGTCAGGTGATCCTTTAAGCAATCTCCTTGAACTTCTGCCAGTCTCCTGGAAATACTCTTCCAGTGAAGCAAGACAAGAGCAGAGAGCCGTTCTCTTCTTTCTATCTGGGAACGTGACTGGGAGTACACACAGTCATGTAATCAATCTGGCTGCCTTTCCAAAGTTCGCTCAATACAGTCTAGGGGTCTAGATCAGGTTCATTTTCTCTGCCAGTTAAAGAATTAAAAAGCAGGGGCTGGAGAGATGGCTCAGTGGTTAAGAGCACTGACTGCTCTTCCAGAGGACCAGGGTTCAATTCCCAGCACCCACATGGCAGCTAACAACTGTTTATAACTCCAAGATCTGACACCTTCACACAGACATATATATGCAGGCAAAACACCAATGCACATAAAATAAGAATAAATAAATCATTAAAAAAATTAAAATGTAGAAAAAAAACCCCTGAAGTGTAAAGGTAGCAGCAGAGAATTCTCAAGCATCGATGAATGGACTCAGCTGTTGAAGGAAGGTATTCATTGGGGGCGAAGAAACACACACATGCAGCAGATCCTCTGCAGAGGGTGGACCTGGGGAGCTGAGGAATCTAATCTCTTCTCCAGGCCTGGGGTTTAAAGCCTCTAAAGAGTTTTCCTCCCCTAATTTAGGGTTGGTCAGTTTAAAGAAAGCTGGATGGCTGATTGGCTCAGAACCGTTGAGTGACATGTCCTGATCCAGTCTTGAGCTTGTTAAGCCAGTTCATCAGCAGAGTCCGTGGCTGTTGTCTCAAGTCAGGAGAGTGAAGAAGCTGGCTATATTGGAAATTGGCCACCTTTTTTACTTAGCCATGGCCTCTCTCCTTATCTGCCTACCAGGAAGTCTGAACTCTTAACTGTTTAGAATTTAGAAGATTTGCTTACTTTTGCAGAACCCTGGGGTTCTGCCTCCATCAGCGTGCAACAGGGGTGGCTGAAGAAGAAAGTATCCATCCCAAGGGGACCTATGAGTCAGCACAGTCAGAGAGAAGGTGGGGAATGACCCAGGAGGAACTGCTCAGGGACAGGGAGTTTACAGAGTGACAAAAGGCCCTCGCTCATCATAATTCAAAGCAATGAAATATTCAAACTACCTGTTCCCCCTGACTGCTGGTCCATCCTGAATGCACTCATCAGAGATCCTGTAAATCAGCCTATCTCCTTTGACTTGCACATTCCTTTGACTTTTGATTGCTATATGTAAAAACGGTTTCCTTAAAAAAAAAATAGTAAGTACAGAATTAACATGCTGTAAAGGTTAAGGAGCCAGACTCATATATATTTGTGTTAACACACATATAGACTTAAATACATAAGATCATAATGTGCATTGTTATGATACTGCTGCACACAGCTTCTTCCCCAGAGAAGATGTGTTGAACCAGCTCTGACCATTCTTTAGCTGATGCCATTTGGGCTCTTTGCAGATTTCGGAGGTTGCAGATACCTGTGGAAGCCTATTTTCCCACATGCCCTTGTGCACAAGTATACCCTGGCCCCTGTTCCTGCAAAGTGGACTTGTGGGTGGGAAGATTTGCATTTGACCTTTTCGGAGAGGCTTCCAGTTGACACTTTAAGAGGATAAACCATTCTGTACTTAAAGCGATAGTGACTAACTATCCACGGTTTGCCTTTTTCCTAGAAATGATGGTACTCTAGGAAGATGTTTATAAACCAAAGCATCTTGAGGCTAGGCAAATGGCACAGTGAAGTGCTGGCTGTGCTGGTGTGAGGAACTGAGTTTGGTTCCCAAACACATACTTAAGAGCAGGGCATGGTGACATGTGACTAAACACCAGTACTGGTTGGGACAGACAGGCAAAACAATGGGGTCTTATTGGCCATGTCCTGGTGAGCTTTGGGTTCAGTGAGTGGTTTTGTCTCAAAAACAAAAATCAAAAGCCAGGCTGGGTAGGGAGGGATGACTCAGCAGTTGAGAGCAGTTGATGCTCTTGCAGAGGACCCAGGTTCCATTTCCAGCACCCTCATTACACACCCCCACATTTCCAGCACACCTGCAGCTTGAAAACTGCCTGGAACATTCCAGTTCTAGGAGGTCGGCTTCTGTCTTTGGACCTCTGTGGGCTCCTGCACACATGTGTACACATGTGGTGCACATCCACACCCGCAGGCATGCACATAACGCAAATGAATAGATGAGTAAGTAGAGATTAAAGAAACAGGGTGGGGAGCGATAGAGGGAGATGCTGACCCCTGGCTTTACAGGTGTGCAAACACATACAAACACATACACTGCACACATGCCATTATATCTTCAAGGAAGGAGATCTGGCACTTTGAGACATTTCTAAGGACTATGAAAATATAATCAAGGATGACAATAGGCAACGAGACAGATGGAGTTGTTGAAAAAGAAGCATGTTCGTCAGCTATAAGAACGTTGAAGTGTTTTTAGAACAATTTGTTTTAAAGGTCACAGTAGAGCATCAAGCTAGCAAGCAGAAGTTCAAGGCTGGCAGTTCACTGGAGATAGGAGGAGTCACATCTGAGCCTGGCAAGATGGCTCTGCCAGTAAAGGCACATGCCACCAACTCTGACGACCTGAGTTTGATCACTAGGATCGCCATGGTGGAAGGAGAGATCCGACTCCCACAGGTTGTCTTCTGACCTCCATATATGGGGCTGTGGCATGCGTGTGTCCACATACACACAAAATAAATAAACAGATATGGTAAAAAAGTAAAACGAGCCACGTCTTTGTTGTTTCATAGATGGATCTATGAGAGAACAGTAGAGTTTTTGGGCCAGGGTGTTTAGCTTCTCCATGTCTCAGACTGTGCATAGGATCTTGTGGATATTAAAGGAAATAATGAGTTTAATCCAGTGCTTGGCATGTAATGAGCCTTCGTTGCTGTAAAGCTCGTTATTGAGGCAATTAACACCAGCAGCACAGCCCAGAACCAGCTGGAGCAGAACTGAGGATTAGCTGAATTTGGCCGCGTAACTGCTCAATGACAAGGGTAGTTAAATTGCAGGAGATTTGTTCTAACATTTATTATGTTGTTGCAAGAAGAAAGTGGGATTAGTCAAAAGGTTGCATTGTTTACAGTGAAAAGAGCAACTCTATATTTGGTTAGAAAATGCAGGAATTCAGTGCAGGATGCATATTCCTGCTTCTCTCTTAGCGGCACATGCTGTGATGCCAGATCTGTTGACAAGCACACCCATGACATGTACTCAGCACCCAGACAGATTCCACAAGGCTGGAGTGGGGTCTTGGTAGACGAAGGGTAGTTACTGAAAGCTCTTCAGGTGGTGGGTGGGCCAAGCACATCCAAAATATCTTACTTACAAATACCATGACTGAAGGGCTAGAGAGACGGCTCAGCAGTTAAGAGTGCTTCCTGCTCTCTCAAAGAAAAACTGGAGAACTGGAGTTCAATTCCATTGCCCATGTAGGTGGCTTACAACTGCCTGGAACTCTAACTCCAGGGGATTTGATGCTCTGTTCTGGCCTCTACTGTCACCAATACATGGGCAGACACACACACACACACACACACACACACACGTGCACATACACATACACACATAGCCTCTAAGAAAACGTAGCATCAATCTTTGAAAAAAAAAACCTAAGTACTGTGAACGAGTTTGTGACATCTGTCCAGATGGCACGCCTGCCTAAGAGAGTAGGCCAGTAGAAGAATCATCTGTGGGTCAGACATGATGAATTCAGGCTGGAAGTGTGTTGGGGGCTGCAGACCCTCAGACCCTGAACTTTCTATGACCTCTTGCCTGTTGAAGTAAACAACTTGTTTTCCTATGTTTGCAGCTGCTCTGAGCAGGAAACCCTTATGAGGTTCTGATAACAAGGAAGTGGTTTCTGGTGGGCTTGCAGTAGAAAATCCTGAGAGCTAGGGCATGGCCACTAATCAAGGAGAACACTATATAAGCTGCCTTGGAACCCAATAAAATTGGCATTCTTGCTTCAAGAGTGACTCACGTTTCTGTGTGTTTTTTACTCCTCAGACCCTTGCCTGACCATGGTGCCAGGTGGTGCAGGTGGGGATAAAAAACATAGGCAAACTTCTTGAAGAGGTTGCTATCTGCCTATTCTAACATTGCCTCTCTCAACAATGTTGTCTTCCCAATTCCAGCATCTCTATAAAGGATTACTGTTTGTCACATCTGACTTCACGGTCTTTGGTGTCCCTTTGGTCTGAGTCTGAGCCAGGGATTAAAGTTAAGTTTGATGAGGAAAGGGACTGGTGCTTGAGAAGCCTCAGCAGGTGAGTAACAAAGAGAAGGTGAATTGTAAGGATGGGGGTGGATTCTTAAAACAAAGTCTTTAAAGAGACAGAGTAAACTTGTAGAAAAAAATAATAGGAATAAAGGAAAATAAGCCATGTAAAGATGGAATATACACAGAGAATCTGGATTATGCATATTATTGTGTTTTCTTTGAATTTTTTGAGTGTGAAGGAGCTAAGTACAGAGAGACAGTTCATCGTATCAACTGCTAAGCTAAATTAACATATATACTTGAAAGGTATCTTGATTTCAAAATTTGGCTCTAAGGATTTTTTTGCTTTAGAAAAGAGGTTCTGCTTTTGTTTGCACAGAAGATGAGAACACATGGATTCCTTCCAGACTAATGTGGTTTTCTGGACCAAGACCCTCCAAAAGGTCACCATGAAAAATTTCTTTGCCCAATATAAAGCAGGAAACAGTTTGGAGAGAACTATGCCCAAATTCCCTAAATGATTGTTTCAATTGCCAAACTTCCTCTATGGAGGCTGGTTGAAGAGTCTATGCTTACTGAAGGTTGTGAGGTCATGGAGCAGCTTGGGGAAGTCATTGGGATGCTGGAGGGTGTCTGGGATGGAGAGTCCCTGGTATCATGTGGGGGAGGTCCAGGGAGCTGGGGGAAGGCTAGTCATATAGGAAAGGGGGGAGCTGGGGGAGCCTGAGGAGGCTTGGATCTCAGATAGTAGTGATTTGGTGTCATCTCTTAGGACTGAGTCTATTCTCTTACCTCGCCCCAGGAGAAAGAATCCCTTTTACAAAGCAACTGCCCCTCTGGCTGTGAGAGGGAAGGTAGAAGAGTTGTGGAGACATTGGCAGAACTCAAGTCCAGAAATATACAGGCATTCCCTGTTATCAAAACTGTGGATCCCCAGGGGGATAGGCAGAGGCTACATCAACAGTTCCAGTTTAAGAATGTAAGACAGTTTAAAGAGGCCATAATTGCTTGTGGGCCGCATGCTCCCTTTACTGTTGCCTTGGTGGAGTCCTACATGGATCAAAATTTGACTCCTAGTAATTGGATGCAGCTTTTTAGGGCAGTGCTTAGTGGAGGGGATTATTTGTTGGAGGTCTGATTATCAAGAGAATTGAATGAGACATAGCAACATTAATGCCACAAGTATCTTTGAAAATACCTTGCAGTTAGATCTCCTGAGTAAATTGGGAGCATGGGGACCTTGGGAGAGGGTTGAAGGAAAGGAGAGAGGCAGGGAGGGGAGCAGAGAAAAATGTAGAGCTCAATAACAATCAGTAAAATTAAAAAAAAAGAAAATACCTTGCAGTTAAACCGGAGCCAAAATAAGACTTTTCATGCAGCTGTCTGTATGTCTATGTCAGCCATTTTTCTTTCTTTTAACTAACCATACCTTGAATGATTCTGCCCTTAACTGCTCTCAAGTTTCATGTCATTTAGGCAGCTGTTAGGCCAACAACATAGTCGTTGTTGTGGTCCGTGTGTCAGGCCTGGTGCCCATGCAGGTGGACGTCACCCACAATGATCAGCTGGTGCTGAGTCACCCCCAACTGAGACTTCGGGATCACTGTGGC
>LOEQ01000903.1:43546-55610 GCA_001685075.1 Bramus lutescens | reverse complement strand
TGTTCTGTCTACTCCACCCACCTAAGGGCTGGCCTATCAAAGGCAAAGGCAGTTTCTTTATTAACCAATGAAAGTAACAGATAGACAGAAGACCCACCTACATCAGCCCTGGATAAAGGGCAGATGGTAGGGGGAGTGGGGGAAGCTGGAGGTGGCTTTGTGTAGTTGATCTTAAGGTGTAAATAAGGATGAAATTTAGAAAAAGCTGACAGTTACTCATCAAGACCTGGACCTTTGGGGTCTAAGATTATAGAAGTTACTTACGGCTTCATTTCTTGGACTGTCATGAGGGGGTGGCCATGTGGCTCTAACAAGGCCACATTGAATAATTATATGACATCCCAGGCTGATTATTACAGGTATGTGGTTGGCTTCCTGGGTAGACCAGGGTTGCAGTTTGGGGTTAAATTTCTGTTTTTATGTAGGGTTTTTGTCCATTGTCATTTTGAACAATCTGTCTTTCAGCATAATGTTCAGGCTGAGATTTAACTTTGGATTAACACTATTAACTAGCCCTCGATATTCAATTCTACAATTGCCCGTCATATCCTTCATAGGAATTCTCTCCTCCTTCTCCCTGGCCCAACCACAATGAAGACCATCATGCATTTCACACTGTGGCCATGTCTTTTACACCTTTTAGTTTTGCACACTCCCTCCAGTTTTGTTTATTTTTCAGAACATTAACTTGTGTGTGTGTGTGTATGTGTGTCTGTGTTCCTGTGTTCGTGAATGAACAGACATGTGTGTGCTAGAGCCTTTGTGTGTAGACAGGTATGTGGAGGCTAGAGATCAGCCTCAGGTATCTTCTTTGGTTGCTCTCCATTTTATTTATTTATTTTTCTTTCAAGACAGGGTCTCTCACTGAATCTAAGCCTTGCTGACTGGCTAAGCGGGCTGGCCAGCAAACTGAGCACAAGACTTACAGGTGATCGCTAGTGTGCCTTTTTTTTTTTGACATAGGTGTTGGAAATTTGAATTCAGGCCTTCATACTTGCACAATGGACTTTACTGAGTGGGCCCTCTCCCTAGTCCCTACATTAGCATTTTTCAGCATACAGGCCAGCACTTTATGCTGGGCTCACCCTACCATGTGTGTATGTCCAAGTGGATATAAAAGTCCACCCACAGACAGGCAATCTCCGGCGGCCCTCCTTCCTGAAGCCTTGCCCTGGAGACTCAGAACTGCTTGGGTTTTTGCAGCCCAGGTGACAAGATCATCAGGTCTCATCTTGGATACAGAAAGTCACGTCTACATGGAGGGCAGAGGGCAAGCTCAGAGCCTCACTCCTTAACAGCTGACCCATCCCAAGGCCAAGAGAACTTCTGAAATGCGCTTTGGTTCCAATTTTGGAACTAAGTTCTTTTATGAGTTTAGCTTCCTGCTGCACTGTCTAAATGTAAACATTGGCATGCCAGCCCCCATCTTCCTCCTCCATTTTCTCATCTCTGCCAAGATGCCAGAGACATTTTCCAGGCCCCGAGGGAGAGAGCCAGGGTGTTGTTCTTGCAGAAAAGGTTCCTGTGGCAGCCANTAGTCACAGGAGGGTGAAAATAGCATTGTGTTCTTTTTAAGAACATCAGGCATGATTGATCCAATGCAATTCATAATTACTGATTGCATTTTGGGTCACGGAAGGAAATTGTGGGGGGAAAACATTGCAGGCTGGTCTGTGTCACTGCCGAGCTTAGCCCTCAGTAACCTCCAGATCCTGGCGAAGAGGCATTTCTCAGTTTGTCAACCCCCTGGATTGTGGCTGAACTCTCCCCGTCTCTGTCCTTCTTAGTACACTGAGCAATAACAGGTTTTTATTTATGGCTGATTGAACTAAAATAAGTTTGCAATGTGCAGCAGTTAAGTCGCTGGTGTTCGGTATCAGATTGTCTGGCTTAAACCTTTGCTGTCTCACTGAGTGTTCCCAAGCAAAAGGCTTATCTTCAGCTTCCTCCTAGGGAAATGAGGCCAGTGTTAGCTGTTTATAGGACTGGAATGAGGATTGAATGCCACAGTAAGTGACAGGTTTAGCTCAATGGTTGATAAAACGTAATCCTTCACTGAATGCTAACATAATTATTACTTTGCTTATCACTGAAGTGATGACCAGCCAAAACTTGCTTTTGGTTTTTGGTGGGCATGATGGAAGGAGTGTGGGTTTTGGTTTCAACCAGATCTGAATTTCAACCCATCCCCGTCTGGCTGATATTGAGCAAGCGTTCTGAATGTGTAGAATGGGAAGGGTTAATGTCTCTGTAGTTTGTCTGAGAAGATTCAATGTGTCCAGGACAGTGCCTTGTCCTGAGTGGGTGCTGAGTAATGGCACCTGCTAGTTATTTCTTTCCCTCTCAACCCTTCCCGGCCACACGTGGGTGAGCATTGGGTTTTAAACAGAAGGAGAGCAGTTATGTTAATTTGTATCAAGAATTAAAAATCTTTAGGATCATTATGACTGTATCTATTCTAATATGAATATGGACACAGGTCTAGCAGGCTCTTATCAGGACAGACTCCCTGGAAGTTTTTTTTAAGGCTTAGCTAAGAGAGGGAGCATCGTTGTGCTCTGGTCCTCTCCTCCCTCCNCTCTAGTCTTCATCCCTCCTTATCCTTTCCCATTCTTTTCTTCTCTTTTCTCTCTCCCCCTTCCTCGCTTTCCCATCTCCTCTTCTCTCATTTCTTCCTTGGACCTTCTTTCTCTCCCCACCCCTTCCACCCTCTTTATTTGGCATTGTTGATGCAGCATTGAAACTTAGATCCCCCTGCTTTCGGCATGCTGGGATTACAAGAATGCAACAACACACCTGGGTTACAACCTTTTTTTTTTTTCTGTTTGGCATCTCCAACACAGGGACCCAGAGACTTAGTCCACATCCCATGGCGCGTTCTCATCTCTCCTAGGAATCTTCTCCGCTCAGTCTTTGGGGTCTTTCCCTCCTAAGAACTCTATTAAGTTGCTGGTCTTTTGTAAGATGGGCCAGCTAAACTGAGGCCCATTTGAGTTAATGGGTAAGAAATAGTAGCCAATCAATTTTAAAGAGAGAATCTGAGGCTCAAAATCATAGATATTTTAGGGTGAAGAGAGCACAATTGAATAACATTGTATACATGTATAAAAATGTCTTGTTTTTACAACTAGTATGTATCAATATTATAATAAAATAAAAACTCCAAGCTCATCACTAGAGACACATCCAAAGCCACTTAAATCGTATTTGCTTCTTCCAACTGACTTTGGGAAGCGGTCAACAGACCACCAATTAACTCTTCGGTTTTTTTCTTTTTCTTGTTCCCAAATGAGCGCTTAAGCCGGAAAGAACACACAGACCGTGACCTGTTCCTGTGCAACTGCAACAGAACTGGGGCAGCCGTGTACCTGTAAATCAGTTTTCCTGTCGGAACTCCTCGGAGCAAACCTCCAGAGACATTCAACCCTAGCCAGAGTTCATCCACACTGACTAGCCCTTTGAAATTTTATCTGCAGATAATGGCAGAGTCCCAGCAGCGTTGCCTTCCAGAAAGGACCCGTTGTCCGTGACAGACTCCAGAAAAATCCCTAAGGTGTCTGATGAGATTTGCCTTTTGGAGGAAGAATTATAATGAAGATTATATAACTTTCCATACTCTGTGTCTTAGACAGAGATCTTTAATCAGGCAAAGCATGTATATTTTAAGGTTCAAAAATTGGAAGACAGTTAAGTCTTCAGGTTCAATTTAGATTAAACTGCTGATTCATGAGGACCTAGGTTTAACCATCTCCTTTGCTAAGATTTTATTGACACAGATTTTCTTAACCCTGAGACCTAACCAGACTGAAGGCTACAAACAACCCATACTGAATTATTAGGGCTCAAGTCAAAGATAATTTGGGGATATAGGGTGAGGAAAATGTGGATGTATGAGTGTGTTAGGTTTCTCTGTTGAGTATGCAAACAAGAATTTTAGTTTATGAAATCAGAATCATAAGACACTTGCTTACAATACTGTTGGGGTTACTCTAATCCTACTAGAAGGGAGATTTGGGTGGGAGATGGTCTAGAACTTTCCATCTTGCATCGATTGTCCATGCAATTCTAATGTACAGCAATGGCCACTTTTAATGACATGTAGCTTCTAAAATTTCTTTTATTTTTATTATTATTATTATTATTATTATTATTATTATAAGCTTCTAAAATTTCTAAAGGTTATTTATCTTCCACCAAACTGAAGACAAAAATTGTTTGGCTTCATGTTCCTGTCATCCTACCACCGAGTGACAAAGTGTCCTGAAATAGTGATTTAAAACAACAATGTCATTTTAGTTTACAATTTGTTTTGCAATTTGTGGGCCATGTATTTGGAAGGTCTTAGCTAGGTCACTCATCTCTGCTCCATGTAGAATATGGAGGTCAAAAGATCCATTTCCAAGATGACACCCTCATATGACTAGCATCTGGCGCAAGTGGCCAGGAAGGGGTGCTCAACCGGACTGTTCCCGAGGAGACTTCAGTTCCTCCCCAGCTGACTTCTCCATGGAGCTTGGACTTTCTCACAATGTTTGCTTGTAGTTTGTTAAAAGCAGCAGTCAGCACTGTGTCCCCAGAGAAAAGTTTGCCTGTCACTTGATTTTAACATAAATCTTTATTAGAGCACAACTATGCTCATTTATTTCCTTATTATCAATGTCCCACAGCAGCACTGGCAAGTATTTGCAGCAGAGACTTTGTGATCTAGAAAAACAGGCTATTTGCTCCCTGGCTCTTTGCAGAAAATGTTTGCCAACCTGTAGTCAAGGGGTTGGTTGATCTGTTTAGCCTTTTCTCTTCCTTCTTGATTATTTCAGTGGGCAAGTTGAAGGAGTCTTATTTCCATATTTCTGTGGTTTTAGATATTTCTCTCAACCGAAGACGTTCTCCCTTAGCTTGTCCATGGTGGAGACTCCAAGCATGCTGAACTTCTTAAGCTTAAAAGGTTAACATCCTTTATTTTATTTGACCAACTAGTAGAACAGATGATGACCCAGTGGTGTGGGAAGTCCTTCTGTATATGTGTTGCTTTTATTAGTTAATGAATAAAGCTGCTTCGGCCTGTGATAGGGCAGAATATAGCTAGGCAGGAAAACTAAACTGAATGCTGGGAGAAAGGAGGTGGAACCACTGAAAAGCCATGTAGCTGCTCTCAGGAGACACTGGAAACTTGCTGGTAAGCTACAGTCTCGTGGTGATACACAGATTAATGGAGATGAGTTAGTTTAGGATATAAGAGCTAGCTAAAAATATGCTTAAGCTATTGGCCAAACAATATTGCAAATAATATAGTTTTTCTGTGATTATTTTGAGTCAGGATGGTCAGGAAATGGATGAGCAGCCTCTGGCAATAACCCAGCATAAAGAGGCAAGAGCTTTTAATTGAATGAAAAGATTACAGGTTTGGGAACCATCAACTTTAACTCCCAAGCAGACATTTATTGTTTATTAGCTGTCCAGGACCTAATCTACCTTTCTGTAGACAGAAATTGATCCTCCCCACCCAAGGGTTACTTTGGTCGAATCAAGGGACCTCTTCCTGTATCACCTTACACAAAATTAGACATGTGACCAAGGGGATGGATGGAATATTAAACTGATTCATCCCAGTGACAGTGGCCTGCAAGGCCACCATCTGTCTTTCCTCGTTGCCTAGAGCCCTGCAGATGCTTTGACTATGGCTCATTTTCAGACATATTTTCTAATATTTCCTTTAAATTTCATGAGCTATCTGGTGTGCTTTCAATTCTGTAATTTACAATAAAAATAGTTAATTGGATTATTTCTAGTGAAGAATCTTCTCTGTGGTAAAGAGAACAATCTACCAAGTTAAAAGACAACATGCAAAGTGGGAGAAAACATTCACAAGCTACCTGACAGGAAATTCATATCCAGAATATGTGGGAACAAAAAAAAAATCTTATCACAGACAGTCAGAAGAAGGAAAGAATCCAATTAAAAACAGCCTAAAGATTTGAATAGGCATTTCTCAAAAACAGATTAATGACTAAGAATATGGGAAAAAATGTTCAGTAACATTGATCATTAGGGAAATGCAAATGAAAACCCACAGTGCAATATCACTTTAGCTCCATTGGAATGGCTAGCATCAAAAGACAAAAGACAACCAACCAAAAACCCAAACAAAATAAGTGTCGGCAAGATGCAGAGAGAGAGAAGGGAACCCAGACAGTATTTGTTGAAATGTAAATTAGTATAGGAAACAGTATGGAAATTCCATAAAAATGAAAGTAAGACCATATGACCCAGCAATCCAGCTAAGGAATGACATAATAATAAAATTATTATGCCAAGAAAATATTTGCATGCCTATATTTATTGCAGCACTACATAAAATAGTCAATATATAATCAATTAATGTGCCTATTGGTAGATAAATGGATAAGGAAAAGGTGATATGTACACAAAATGAGTATTATTTGCTACAAAAGAATGAAATACTACAAATATTAACTTATATTAACATGGATGTATGTGAATATTATCATGTTGAGATGAGTCAGACCCAAACACCACGTTTCTATTAATCTGTAGGGATTAATATGTCAAACTCACAGAGAAGTGGAATGGAATTGTGGTCATTGGAAAGTGGGAATGACAGCGAAGACAAAGCTAGATCAGACGGAGGGCACCAAGATATAGAGGAGGGATTCGCACTGGTGTTCATAGCACAATAGAATAATTATTATGTTTGCCAATCTACGATAGATGTAGAGAGAACTAGAAAGGAGCATGAAAGTTTCCAGCATAAAAAACAAATGCTTCCTACCCTAATGATAGAAGAGATAGATAGCCGGGCAGTGGTGGCTCACGCCTTTAATCCCAGTACTCAGGAGGTGAGGCAGGCAGATCTCTGTGAGTTCGAGGTCATCCTGGTCTACAATCTACAAGAACTAGTTCCAGAACCGCTAGGGCTGTTACACAGAGAAATCCTGTCTCAAGAAACAACAAAAAAGAGAGAGAGATAAATGGAAGATCTTCTAACCCTGATTTGACCACCACATGCTGTACGCATGTATAAAATTATCATTCTGTCCTCCACAAATACATACAAATATTATGTCTCAATAAAAAGGGAAAAATTGGCTTCTCTTATTTGTAACTGTTACTCTTAAATTATTATTAATCATTATTATTATTATTGCAGTATGTATTAACAGCATCAGCAAAGCCCATACAATTTGACCTAGCAATTGGGTCTTCCTGTGTATTTGCCTAGGGCAATGACAAGAGCTGAAGAAGGTCATATCAAGTTATATATAGCTAGAGTGTGGGCTCTGGGTTTGCCAGTCTGGCTACAGTCCTTGTTGGCAGTTGCTAAGTCACATAATCTCTGGCCAGTTCCTCAGACTTAACCCAGATGCGGTTGCCATTCTTCCCATGTTGTTCGCATTGATACTTCCTTCCTGAGGTTCATGTCCCCTAGTCCAGGTCCACTTTCCATTGCAATGGCAAAATACCTGAGGCTAGACACTTTTTAAAAAGTTATTTTAGCTTTTGGAGACTACAAGTCAATGATGGGGAGTGTCTTGCTTGTCTCACCGTAGTTGCATTATAGCATGGCAAGGACAAAAAGAGGACATCGTGACTTCAGGTAGTTCACTTTCTAAGCAACTCTCGAGAGAAGTGACTTACCCTGGGAAATTGGCATGGCGTCTTCCCAATGGCAGCCTCCGTCAGTGACTTAGTTACCTTGCTCTAGGTCTTGCACCTTAAAACCACCTCAGTGAGCACCAAGCATCTAGCACATAAACCCTCTGGGGACAAATCACCTCCACACTTCGGCGTGTCTGGTATGGTTTCCTCCCATCTTAGACAAGGTGACATGGTTGCTAGCAAGATACTGTGAAGATGGTGGAATGTGACCCCTGAGTGCAGTCGTACACACTGTGGCTTTCACTTCATTCTCTCCCTCATTGCTCTATATGGGAGACACGCAGCTGGGATGGCACTTACGTGGAAATACGCAAGCAGCTGGGACCCCCTGCGGTGTGGGTGAATTGTCTTAGAAGCTCAGCTCAGCTGACTGTAGAGGCTCCAGATTGGTTACTTCTCAGATAGCCACTCCTTCTTTCTAGTCGGCTTCTGTTATCCTCTTTCAATTATTTAGACGTGTCTTCCATTAATCTCCGGAAACCCAAAGAGGTGGTAGGTTGAACCACTGGAAAAGCCAGAGTTCCAGTTACAGGATCTCTTTCCCCTTAAGAATTTAGCTCTCATTTCTAGGGCAGCACCTGATAGTCATGACCCCAACGATCAGTGAATCATCCAGTCATGGGGTCTGGAGATGATTCAGTAAGACTAAAAGTGGTGTCAGGAGTGTTTTGGCTGACATTCTCCAAAGTACTGATTGCTCCTCCAATTATACAACTGGCCCCTAGACCCACACTGTGGTATGATCTGAATCTCACCCAATTAAGCATGTGAGACAGGACTCTCACCTGGCACAGCAAGATCTCCCGAAGGAGCTCAGGTTCTTGTAGCCTAGGGAAATTATTCCAGTCAGGATAGTTCTCTTTGCTTGCTTCAGAGGAGGGACAATGCACCTATATTTTTTCCCTTTCAATTATCTTTTCCTTCTGAACCAAGGTCAAAGATGATTTGGGGAGCCCCATCATTGTTTTCATCTCCTAGCTTCTTGCAGTGTTGTTGGCTTCCATGGTATAGGAAAGATGTCTCCAGGCTGCCTCAGCCACCAATGCCCTACATCCAGTAACTGTGGACGCATTTATACAGAGGAAGATTTTGTCTCCTATCCTTGTAGGCAATGTAGGACACTAGAATAGAAGTAATGAACTCGGTTTCAAACCCCATCTCTCTGTAAAGGACATGTCATGAATAGAGTCAAGTTATTATGTTTTTCTGGACTTAATTTTTATCAGCTGAGTGGAAGGATAGAAGGTGTGGCGGTTTGAATGGGCTTGGTCCCTATAGACTTCTATGTTTGAATTCTTGGTCTCCAGTTAATAGAACTGTTTAGGGAGGATTGGGAGGTGCGGCCCACTGGAGATTGGCTTTGGGGTTTAAAACGCACACCCTAGGGCCAGTTTCTCTCTTTCTGCCCACTGCTTGTGGATCTGGATATAAGTGCTCAGCCTCCTGCCTGCCTGCCACCATGCTTCCTGCCATGATGACCATGGACTAACCTGTGGTGTGTGTCTCTTCATAGCAATAGAACAGTAACGAAGACAGAAGGATTTCCATTAGCTTTACCATCTTTTAGTTTTCTTTGCAAATACTATCTACCAATGTTTTCCCTTCCACTCAACATTTTTCCAATGAAGAATTTTTGTATATTTATTGTATTCAGTATTTTAGGCATTATTAAATATATGAGTTCTGTTGTTATCTTCTAGTTTAGTTTAAGGGGGAAGAAAACATATCCTTTCCATGTATATACATGTATCTGTGTGTATGTCTGCCACATGTGGGTACCCTCAGAGGCTAGAAGTGAGAGTCAAATCCTTAGAGCTGGCATTATAGACAATTGTGAACTGCCCTAATGTGGGTGCTGGGATCCAAACTGGAAGGAAGTGCGCACTCTTAACTGCTTAACTATTTCTCCAACCTCCCAGAAAGCACATCTTAAGAGAGGAAATGGGAGGGAGTGTGGGTGCTTCAAGGGGCTACCATTACTACACTCCCTGATGGCTAAGAAAAGATCTTGAAAAGGAGGTAATAGCTGAGACAAAACCTGATCGCCCATAATATTTCTTGATTGTATGGATGAACAGGAAGGAGTCTACCACAGGAATAACTAGGGGGAGGACATTTTAGTTAGGAAACAGCAAACACAAAAATCCCAAGGTGGAGAAGACCTTAGCTTTGAACACTAGGAAGGAGGTAACAGATCAGAGCACAGTGCTACACACAGAGCACTTGGAGAGAAAGTCAGACTTAATCAGTCCCCAGAGATAAGGTTTAGGAGTTGGCTGTATTCTAAGGGCAATGGCAGAGTCACCTAATCTGATTTATATTTCAAAGTAAAACACTTTACTGTGATAGCACTTCCCACCACCAGAATGGCCAGACAATACAAATATTGAAGTTGTGGGGCAATGGTACCCTGCTGGTGGAGTAGAGACTGGCGTAACCAGTTTGGAAAACTGATTGGCTGATCTGTAAAGCTGAACCCATGTCTGCCTTCTGAGTCAGACTTTTCATGCCCTGTTCTATACTGAACAGATCTGCATACACACACCACTGAAGTTCTGTACAAGAGTGCTGTACTAACTCCAAATAAGGAACTAATGAATGCTTACTAAGAGTTTAATACATGTATCTACGGTGCCGAGTTGCAAAGTTCAATACCATAAGCAACAAGAATGAATGAGCTTTAAGTGCATATGACAGCATAGTAAATTTTACAACTTAATGTTGAGAAAAATATGCCTGAATGACAAACTCAAACGAACTCCATCTGTACAGAATTCAGCCATTCTAACAAGCTAGAAACCAGTGATAGTTACCTTTGGAGAGTGGCTGGAAAGGGAACAGATGGGGCTTGGGATCCAATATTGTCTTATTTCTTGATCTGGATGCAGCTCCCAGGAATGTGTTTGGTGGATTTCTCTAAATATCTTCTTGTTCTTGGCCTGTCCGAGCCAAATTGGCTTTGATCTGGGAGATACGGAGTGATAAAGATGGAGGACTATTTACTTAGTGCCACTGTTGCCTGTCATGTACTTTTTTGATTTTTATTTTATGTTTTTTTTTTTTACATTTTATGATTACAATTTTCTCTTGTATCTGGGAAATCTTCCCAGAGTCCCATTCCTATTCCAGGGAGAGATGGATCTCAAACTCAAGTCATTGGATCTCTTCTGAGGCTTACTGATGTTTCTGTTTCTCCACGATGCCTCTCTACACTGGAACAACTGGTCCCTTAGGCCCCCATCAGCTCCAGGACTCAGGAAAAGCTACATTTGCCTTGGAGCAGTCCAGTCTTGAAACTTATCCAGGAGTTCTAGACGTTATCTCTATTTATACAGTCTTATCTCTAACTACCTTTAAAAAGCAAAAACAATGTTTTTGATTAGGAGGGTTGAAAATATTGTTAAGACAAAATCAAGTCAGAGGCCCATTAAACTCTCCGGGAGAAACGGTTATTTTCACCATCAGGTCTTCTCAGTTCCAGTGCATGGGCATATGAAATTGTGTGTGACACATTTTTTTTTGATGTAACCACAAAATTTCATGAATTTCCAGTCACTGAATAATGGAATAAATCGTCATTCCAGACAAAGAGAAGGGGGCAATTTTGAGGGCAAAAGTATTTCCTTGAAGATTTATTGAGAAACAGAAGCCTTAGCTACATCCACAGGGAGCAAGCTCTTTATGGGATAAGTGTCCTGTGCCTTAGGCACGAATGTGAAGGTCACATTGTTCAATTTGGTTGAAGAGCTGGAGGCTAAGCATCAGAGCTGGTTAGTCTGTTTCTATTTATCTATAACTGTAGCAAATAGCTAAACCTTGTTTGTCGGTGACAAACAGGAAAGCACTTTGACCAGTTGAAGAGAGGAGGGACTATAGGGCCACCAAGGAAAACTGTCCTTGTAGAGTAGGTCCTTTGCCACTATTTTTATTTGGAATCCATATCAGTTACTCCTGTTTCTGTTTTAAAATATGGATTTATGGGAAAGTTTATTTTGGCTGATGGTTCCAGATGTGCACCCCATACAATCAGGGTAGGCATGGTGGCAAGGAGATGGCCAGGGTGGGAAGCTGAGAGATCACATCTTCAACCTCAGAAAGGATAGAACGAGAGCAAACTAGAAGTGGGGTGAGACTAACAAGCCCAAGTGACATATTCCTCCAGCAAGTCTCAACTTGCTAAAGGCTTGCAGACAGAGCAACCAACCAGGCCAAGTGTTTGAATACATGAGCCCATGGGGGGACCTTTCTTATTCAAACCGCCATGTAATCTAATCAAGTGGAGGCTGTTAATTCTTCTGCACATAAAAGGACTCATGGGTCTAGAAGGAGAACCAGGATCTTTGAGGCGGGAGACCACTGAGGGACTTCAACATAAGAGAAAGTGGAT
>LOEQ01000903.1:27887-38666 GCA_001685075.1 Bramus lutescens | reverse complement strand
ATCTATCTATCTATCTATCTATCTATCTATCTATCTATCATCTATCTATCGTGTGTGCCTGTGTACATGTGTGTGGTTGCAGGTGTGTTCGAGGCAGAGGACAACCTGCTGGAGTCAGTTCTCTCTATTATGTGGGTTCTGGGGATCGAACTCAGGTCACCAGACTTGGCAGTAAGTGCCTCTACCTGCTGAAGCATCTCACTGTCCCTCTGATTCTTCTTGAGGGACATTTGGCAAGCATTGGAGTTGTAGGAAGTTGCTTAAAAGTTGTATCTTGTGCCCATTTTCCCTTTGCTCTTTGAGTCTGTAAAATGATTCAATACCTACTTGCTGAGCATCTTCTTGGTGTCAGGCCCTATGCGAGGAATTTGGGATCCAGAAAAGATGATCCCCGATGATCATGGAGATGTTGGGATGACTGAGTGTTCTGGTGGTCCTGCAGAGGCAGGGTGGGATGAAGACCGTTAAGAGACAACAGACATCAGTCCCTGCTCTCTTGTCCCTTTTCTATCTGAACCAAATATGTTGGGTGGACTCCATTGCTCTGTCGGCTCTGTGTATGGACCAGAGGCTGGAGGCAGGGGTACTCTTCCTTGTACTCTCTGTGGTTTTCAGATTGAGCACAATGCAGTGAGCACAAGGGATTCTGGGCATGATTTGCTGAGTTTCTAAATGAGTGTCTGAGTGAATGCATGAGCAGAGAGAGGGGTAATGCGGAAATGGAGCGGGAGAACCTTCCATCAGCAGGGCCAATTGCTGACCCTTGCTAAAAGTAATTAGGAAGGTTTCCCACTGAGTTTGTATAGACTAGCCAGTAGCAAGGGCAGGTGGACAGATGCATTAACAAGGAGAAAGTGTTTGAGCTGCGCCCAGTGCTCTTCTACGGCAGGCACTCGATGGCTCATTTTCTGTGGTAAACTCTCAGGGGGTTAAACATTCCATTTTCAGATGTGGATTGTGAGATTTAGAGAGAGAAGGCCGCTGGGAAACCATTGTCCTGCCAGTGAGGAGCAGAACTGGAATCTGATCCCGGGTCTTCTGCTCCCAAGTTTGTGACCTCTGCATTGCGCCACTTAGGTCATCAGCTGTTTTTGGGAAGGGGTAATAGTCATGGTCCCCGAGGCTGACATAGAGCTTAATGCCTTCCAAAGTCTAGATCACTAGAGGAGGAATTCTCTGGAAAAATTATCCAAGAAGATAGCGAGCTGGCAGAGCACTGGGGTTCAGGGCCAATCACTGTGTACCTTCAGCCAGTCTCAAGAAGGATTCTCTGGGCAAAGTTGTCATTTTCTTTCCTATCAGATTCCACCCCATTGCAGAACAATGTTCATTATCTTCAGATCTTCAATAACTTAGATTTTATTTTTATTTTATATGTCTGGGTGTTTTGCCTGCATGTCTGTCTGGGCGCTAGCAAGTGTTCTGAACTCCCGAGTCCTCTCTCCAGCCCCACCTTTGATTAGCTTTAAAGCTCAGACATCATCCGAGTTCCTACCTCATTTAAATCAGTCAGTTTGGTAAGTAAGTCCTTGCTGCTCCAGAGTTGCATAGACCATCCAATGCCCTGGAGGCCAGTGCCCTTTTTCATCTTCTCGGTTGTTCCACCGTCTGTTTGCCAAGAACTCAGTGAGCATGACCCTGGGGTCTCCAGGGACCAAGATTCTGCTTTGCCTCCATGAAGAGCTTCTCTTCCAACTTGGCCCGAGAAGATCCTGTGATTGGAGGGTTGGAAAAGTAGGTCAGTTGGTAAAATGCTCGCCATGTAAGGATAGGGATTGGAACTCAATCTTCAGTGCCCATGTTAAAGGCTGGGCATGGTGGCATGCCTGTAATCCTAACACTGGGGATAAGATGGGGGCAGGGCTTGGGAGAGGAGGATCCCTGCAACTTGTTAGCTGACCAGTCTAGTCTGATAGTCAAGTTGCAGGTCAATGAGAGACCCTGTCTCCGAAAACAAGGTTATTCGGAGGTTCAAGGAAGAATGACACTTAAGATCGACTTGCACACACATACACACATACACATGCACACACATGCTCCAACTTGTTCATTTGCGGACATACCTTCATGCATGCATGTGTATACACATAGACATAGAAAAGAAATAAGTTCCTGTGATGGTACAATGTGGAAAAGGCCAGAACCCAGGAGGAAAGACAGGGTAGGAAGGCTGGAGGAAGCGTCACAGAACAGAGGAGATGAAGGTTGGGAAAGTGACCGCGAGGGAAGTCATCATGGCGGAGGGAGCAGTGTACAGTAAGACACAGGAGCATGATGGGTGTGGCATGGTGGGCATGGCATGATGGGGCTGAGGGAGATCTGGGAAGGGCACAGTGTGTGAGTAAATCCAGTCTCAGGGTGTCCTCCGGACATTCGTATTTTGTTAGAGATGGTGATGTCAGTCTCTCCTGTCTGGGGGTTTGGTTGCAAGGGATAGATATTCAAGACTATATTCTTTCTCACAGAGAGTGGCTGCAGAGGAGTCAGCCTTCGGGAGGGCAAGTGGTGACTCTAGGCCTTGGAGGTGAGTGTCTCTCTGGAGCCCCTGGTGCTTATGGACAGAGAATCAGGAAGGGTCTGTGTGGGATGGATCATGACAGTGTCTGATGGATCTTTGACTCAGTATCTGGGTGGACATGTCTGTGTGTGTGATGGTGACCCCAGGACAGCCAGACCTCCTTTCCAGACACCTACTGTGAATTGGGCTGCATAGGCATGGCCCAGCCCTGCGGACTGGCCTCTCCTCCAACCCTGCTCCCATCGTCCACACTCCCTGACTCAGTTTCTCCCTCTGCTACTGCCTTTTCTCTGTCAGCTCCTTCCCCATTCTCTTCTGCTTACTCTTTCTTCATGGGACGGTGGGGGGGGGTTGATATTTTCTTTGGTGTTTTCTTTGCTGGTCCTTAGTCAGTTTCATCTCCTCCTCCTTCTCTTGCTGTCTGTGGAGGGGATTAGTCAGACTGCTTGACATTTTTTTTTAACACAAAACCTTTTACTTTAACTGCTGCTAGCTAAATATACTTTGACCTCAGCAGCAGCCTGCAAGGTTGTATTCAACCAGTGAGACCAAGGAAGACTCATGCCAAAAGCATCTTTCTCTTTCACTTTGGATAGAGATTATCCTCTGCATACTGGAAAGGGTCGTTTGCACACTGACCTGTTGCTTTGCAGTGCAGTTTGGACTTGGGGTTTGGTCAGCAGGGGTTTAGATGTATAGGTGCATAGGTGCCCCTTCCACGAAGGCACGCCATACTCCCAGAATTGGCCTGTGGTGTGCCACCTTTCTTTATGAACCCTAGGAAATGGTTCACATAGTTCTTCTGTCTCCTGGAGAGACTTGGATGAACTTTGAATAACCAGAGCCCAGGGCAGCTTATTAATGATTAGACAGAAGAGAGGGAAAGAAAGTCAAGTCTCCTACAGGATATTACAAACAGCGTGGCTTTCCCATTCCAGAAAACAGACTTCTATAAAAGTATTTCAGTCTCTAGGCTCCTGGCCATGCTGTGTCATACCCACTTGGACCTATCAAATTCACCTCAGGGTGAGAAATGGGACTGGAGGGAAGGACAGAATGATGCTTAGCTGAGGAGTTTGGGCCTTTATCCAGCACCAAGACAGAGAGAGAGAGAGAGAGAGAGAGAGAGAGATCTCAGAGATGCTATGGATCTAATGGCTTTCTTCACTTACCAAAATCTTAGTTTATTTATTATATGTTTATGGAGGATCTACAATGTACATGACAGTCATTGAGGGAGCCATGACAAGGCAGAAGACAGCAGGACAGATAACGGGGGAGGGAAGGCTCATCAATTTATTGCACACAAGATGAGGGTCTTTATTAGTTACTTTTCTCATTTCAGTGACAATACATCTGGCAGAAACAATTTAAAGGAGAAGGGTTTGCTCTGGCTCACAGTTTGAAGGTGCAATCCATGATGGTGGGGGAAGTCGTGGTAGCAGGAACACAAGCTACTGGTCACATGGTACTTGCAATCAGGAAGCAGGGAGGGATGAATGCGGGCACTCAGTTTGCATTCTTCTTTTTATTCAGTTCAGGACTGCAACCCATAAACCATTGGTGTCCACATTTAGGATGAATCTTCTCATTTCAATTAATTCAGTCTAGAAACTCCTTCACATACATGCCCAGAGGTTTGTCTACCTGATGATACTAGATCCTGCCAAGTTGACAATCGGCATTAAGTACCATGGGCTCTCCAGAGGATGTATAAGAGACAATGGAGGCATTTAGAGAGTTGACCCAAGGCCCAGAGGGGAACAGTATGCAGAGGACCTCCTTGATGCAGTATCTTTTAGTCTGCTGTATAAGGTATGAATTGAAATCACAATGGGTGAAGTTAGGAGATCTCTTTATTGGTAGAGGCAATTGCAGTGATGGGCATAGCAAAGATTGAGGCGGGTGCCATAAGGATTTTGGAAGGCTCTAGAGAGTAGGTAAAAGATTGGGAAATTCTGAAGAATGTTGAGCTGGACAATAACATGACCAGAAAAGCAGAGTTGTATATATTGTTCAAGGAAGGATATAGGGAGGAATAAAAGCTCCTGTTCCTTTAAGAGATTGGCCAGGAGATGAGGGTGGATGGATTGCCCCAGAGAAGTCACAAGGAAGGCACAGGGACTGGGGTATTTTTTTTAAATCCGTTTTTAATGGGATGTTCCTGGGAGGATGAATTGATAGATGGATAGATGATCAGGAAATGAAGACACTCTGAACAGAGATCTGGGGAGGTGGAAGTGAACCTTGTAGGTTGAGGTCTGGGGAAAAGAATTTCCCGGAAGAAGGGACAGCAACTGTGAACATGGGAGAGGGGGCTTCTTGGGATGCCTGGGATGCGCAACCCTGAAGAGCAGTATGGCTACTGCTAAATGAAAGACAGAGGCAAATGAGGTCTAAAACAAGAGTGGAGAGCTTGCGGTGAGGTTTGAAGATGGGTGCCAGTCTCTGAGGCTCACCTGTAGAAGCTAGCTCAATTCAGGAAATAACCAGGCTAGCTAAAAATAAAACAATTATATTTTTATTTATTATAAGGGAAAAACTCACGAAACAGGAATGAGAAGTTCAAGCTCAGCTGTGCTGCTAAGGAACCATACAGAGAGAGGGCACCTTGGCCGTGTGCCCCACTTCTTAAAGATAATTGGTTGGCAAAGCTCCCCCATCACCTCCCTCTTTTGTCTAAATAAGAGAAGTCCAAACCCAATAGAAAACTATATACAATAGGAACAGATATCAAGTATAAAATTACAACCAACATAAACAATAGTAAGCAAGGAACACATGATAAATGTTTTAANTATATACAATAGGAACAGATATCAAGTATAAAATTACAACCAACATAAACAATAGTAAGCAAGGAACACATGATAAATGTTTTAATAGACATTCTATTCCAAAGAGTCTAAGTCTTGCATCAGAAATAAGCTTGGCTCATAAGAGGAAGGTAACTATGACTATCTAATCCTCAACCCCATCAAAGGCCCGAGAAGGGAGATAATATTACTTGAGCAGGCAGGAAGTGCAATCAAGCAGCTTCCAAAGCCAGCAGTATATGACAGAGACAATTGGCTACCTGAGCAATCACCCAAAGTCTCATTTGCAATGTTGACACAACCAACTTTGGTTAAGGCCTGGCGTAACTGACAGACCATTTTCAGAGGCAGGAAAATTTTCAGAACTGTCTTACCATATCTTGGCAAGGTTTGGCTGTCCCTTTTCTTATGTCCTGCTTATCCAGTCCAAATACCATGTACTTTGTCAGTGGTTGAGGCATGGGCAGTTCCTTGCCAAAAGGCCAATTGTGCCAAGAGGAAAACAAACTCTGAGTGGTGCGTCTTCAGTGCTCAACATTCTCTTGGGAATAGATTGGTACTGTCAGGAGAAATCATGCCTCATGTCAACAGAACCCTAAGTTATTTAAATGCCATGTTCTACAGATCCTTCAAGTGGTTAAAGATTACCTATCTAGGCATAATACAATCTCTATGTACAGAGAGATATTTCATTGTATGGGCTGCTAAGCTAAACCAGCATATGTGTTCTAAAGGTATCATGACTTCCAAATGTGGATCTAAGGATATGTTGCTTGGAAAAGAGGTTCTTCTTTTGTTTCCACATAGGATGAAAACCTGTGGACTGCTTCCAGACTAATATGGTTGGATGGACCTGCAACACACTTCCAATCAATAATTGATTAATTTCTGCATCATCTTGTGCTAGAGGACCTGGCAGACCCATATGGGATTGGATGTGTGTTACATATATAGGACAAAGCCTATTCCTGATTATGTCTTGCACCTGAATGAATAATGAAGTCAATTCTGTATCATATTGTATAAATTAAGCAGTTTAAATATGCAAGATAACTCTTTCTGCATATTGTGAATCAGTAACTATATTGAGAGGTTCTTTAAAATCCCTTAGTACCATAAGAATAACATAATTCTGCCTTCTAAACATAATTATAGATAGGGGCTTTATTCTACTTTACTTAATTCTTTTCATTTATAACCTGCTTTCCCTGATTTATTTGCATTAGTATAAAATGTATGGGCTCCAGTTATTGGTACATCACCTTCAATTCAGGGAATAATCCAAGAAGTTCTCTTTATAAGGTTAAGTCTATCGCTTTTGGGATAATTGTTATTAATTTCTCCCAGAAAATTAGCACAAGCTCTTTGCATGGTTCATTGTCTTCCCATAACTTTTTTTTATTTCATCAGCAGTAAAAGGAACTATAATCTCTGCTGGGTCTATATAATTAATTCAGAGACTTTTTCCACATAAGTTTTTTTTCCTTGGTTTATGTGGTGAAAATATCCATTCTAAGATAATATCGTCCCTCTGCATTAAAATTCCTGTGGGAGAAATTCTGGAAGGCAATACAACCAGAATACAATTAAGATTTGGATTTGTCCTATCCTTATGTGCCTCCTGTATGCTGTGATTACCATTAATGAACAAAGAAATTGCTTTGGACCTATAGCAGGGCAGAACTTAGTGAGGCAGGAAAAACTAAACTGAATGCTGGGAGAAAAGAGGAGGAGTCAAAGAGAAGCCATGTAGCCCCACCAGAGACGGATGCTGGAACTTTACCTGATAAGCCACAGCCATATGGCAATACACAGATTAATAAAAATGGGTTAAATTAATATGTAAGAGTTATCCAATAAGAAGCTAGAGCTAATGGGCCAAGCAGTGATTTAAATAATATGGTTTCTGTATGGTTATTTTGGGTCTAAGTGGCTGGGAAAAAAACGAGCAGCCTCCTGCAACACTCACCTGCATGAATTGAAAGGGTTTGAGAAAATTCTAAACAGGAATGACCTATTTTAACACACACACACATGCTTTATGTGTATGTGTGTTTTATCTGCACATACGAACACCATGTGCAGGTCTGGTGCCTACAGAGGTCTGAAGAGGATAATATACAATTACTTATATCTTATGGATTCACCCATACAAGGAGGGAGATGATACAAGAAATGGCCCAAGAAATGAGACTTCAGCCATATACCCATTTAACAGTCATGAAAATGGGGAGACAAAACTGAGCCATAGTGAGGCAAGAGCAAGAGGCATTGTAGAAACGGGGAGAGGAAAGTAGTTCAAGGTGGAGGGCAGGCAGTGCTGTGCTGTGTGGTCAGTTGATGTGGGCAGGAAATGAAAGAGGACTGTTTGGGCAGTGTTCGCATCACTGGATACCTTTCCAAGTTCGTGTTCAAGAAGAGATGGGACCAAGAGCCTGATTTAAAAATCTTCAAATAAAATGAATTAGTTGGTAGAATGCTTGTCTAGCATGTACAATGGGTTTGGTCCCCAGTGAATCATAAGCCAGGAATGGTGGCACACACCTGTAATCTCAGAACTCAGAAGGTGGAGGCAGGAGGATTAGAAGTTCAAGGCTACATAGTGTATTTGAGGCCAACATGGGCACATGAAATCCTGTCTCAAAAAGGGGGAGGGAGTTAGAGAAAGGGGCAGCAAGATGAGGGGAAGAGCTGACAGTCAAGTAGAGCCCCTGAACCGCAATGTTACCTCACGAAGAGCCTGGGGTGAAAGCACAAAGAAAGGAGAAGCTTTTGCAACACTGGGAAGGGAGAGAGAGAGAGTCCAACATGTGATGCAGAATGGCGACATTTATTCCAGATGCTTCTGTGGGTGGAAAACAACTTTACTTACATCCTGAGATTGCCTGGCATTGGCCAGGATGGGATGGAGAAGAGAGTAGCCATGGTGGTCTTCAGTGCACACAGCAGAACAGGACTCTAGTTCTCCACCAGGCTGAGTGATGGGGTCACCTTAGGATGCTTTTCAAAAGAGAACCCCTGTGCATCCATCTTGAATGGGACTCAATGATGTTTCCAAATGTCTTCCCTGTGATTATATCATCTGGGCCTCACTGAGAGCCTCTTATGGACTCTTCAGCTTTTCCATGGGCCTGACATTGAGTGAGTATGAGGGGCACTTGGAAGAAAAGGGGCCACAGGGAGGGACAGCCCCGATATCCAGAGGGCAATGGCTGCTGTTGTTGCTGAGGAATCTGTTGGCTATCCCCAGAAGAGTCATTCTTATAACACTTACTGAAATGAAACCCCACATTAATTCTGCAGTATTAAAAGATCATTTGGTAAAAGCAAGCCTTTTTCTGCTCTTACGTTTTTCTTTGCAGTATATTTTTACAGACCCTAGGTAGCTACTGAACTGAGCCTACTTTCAATGTATCATATCACAGAGTCATAGCCATAATAGTTTTACATGCTGACAACTGACCTGAGTGATTCTAAGGGTCCTTTGGGGCTAGCCCTCTCATTCTGGATGTTAAGGATGACCTGGGCAAATGTGTGTGTGTGTGTGTGTGTGTGTGTTCATCCACCCACGTCCATAATTCTTTTTTTTTCATGCCCATAATTCTTTGTTCCTCTGAGAAACATCCTCTGTCTTTTCCATGCAGTTTGGGCTGTCAATCAAGTAGTTAACCCCACTTCCATCTGGAGGGACATGATACAGACCTTCCCCATTATTATAGTGCAATTTCTGGCATTGGTTCAAGAGGTAGGGGTGGAATTAGAAAAGCATCCACAGGCTTTTTTTTTTAAAAACTACTCTGTAGAGAGTGGTAGTTTTGACTTCCTTTAGCTCTAGGCCTTTGGAGCTGGGTTGCAATTTCTTGCATCACACAGCATTTTAACCGAGATAGGTTCCCGTGGCCTTCATGTGAGGCTGGCCGTGTGGGGTATGCACTGGAGAGTCAGGCAGGCGTGGTCAAAGAGTCTGTGAGGTAGCTGTCCCTGGGACGTCCAGGTGTCTGTCTCGGGGTCATAGCAGTCAAAGGAGGCTGAGTCCTCAATGTTGCAGTCTGTGGTCAGCCTCCGCCCACCTGTCACATACAGCTTGTTCCCCACGGCTGTGGCCCCATGGTGCATCCTGCGGTCCTTCATGTCTGCACATTTGACAAATTTGTTGGACCGAGGGTCATAAGCAAGAATCCTCCTCGTGTAACCTGAAAATGGAATAACACAAACAGCGGTGGGTGGCTCACCCGGGGCTGTGGGCCAGCGGTTGAAGCAGGCTTCCTGATCCCTGCCTACACAAGGGTGGGATTCTGGACTGAAGCCTGGGTGTTCGGGCACCCTGCTGCAGCCTGGCATGTGGAAGAACTGAGGCTGGCATCTGGATCTCTCTGGGTATGGTCCAAATTTAGGCAGCCATCTAAGTTGTCTGTAGAGTAGGGGCAGATTCTGCCTTCTGGGGGTTTCTGCAGCCCGGTTGGCATTTTCATCTCTCCTACACGGCCCAAGAGACCTCGCCATTCAGGGAAGGAGACCTTCTTTGGGAACACAAAAATGGATTCCCATGGCAGGCAGTTATTTTAAGGGTTACTGTTTTACTGACAGGCAAACCAAGACATAGAAAGATGAGTAACTTGCAAAAAGTATATAATCACTTAACGATAGTCATTTAGCCCCAGGCCTCTTTGACCCCTAAACAAGCCCTCTTGACCATAATATATTATGCATTTACAGATAAATGATGCATTGGTAGCCATTGTTATTATTATTATGTATGATATTTTTTGAGACAGGATCTTACACTAGTCTGGTCTGGCACTCACTATGTAACACAGACTGGCTTCTGTGTTAGTTAGTTAGTTAGTGACAATCCTCCTGTCTTAGCCTCCCAAGTGCTCAAATTCTATGTGTGAACCACTACACCTAGCTAGTCTTAACTGCAGGAAACATTTCTTCACTGTGTCTGGAATGACCTTGCCAGATTTAGCCACACAATATGTTTTATCCTGGCAACAGCTCTGAAGAGTAGGTACAGTCCCATCTCTTGTTTATAGAGCGAGACTGGAAGAAGCTTCCAGGTGAATAGCTTTTCCCGTTTTGCACACTCTCCTCAGAGGATGGATGTGCTTTTCGGAAGACCTGCCTTGTCTGTCAGCAGCCATTTTCCCCTCAGAGCTGCTAGGTTTGTTCCCCACAGTCAGTCTCTGTTCACTCACCTCCCACAATGACAATCCTCTCTCCCAGTACCACTGCGGGGGCACACACATTCTTGATCATCCTTGTCTCCATCTTAAACCATGTATTTCTAGAAATGTGGTAAACCTGAGGGTGAAACAGAATCATTGTACCAAATTTTAAAGCTAATGTCTTTAAAAGGGTAAAAAAGTAATTGTTTATTACATTTTTACAAGATTGAGAGACAGAGAGAGAGAGAGAGAGAGAAAGAGAGAGAGAGAGAGAGAG
>LOEQ01000902.1:225192-249337 GCA_001685075.1 Bramus lutescens | reverse complement strand
AGGTAGGTAGGTAGGTAGGTAGGTAGGTAGGTAGGTAGGTAGGTAGGTAGATATTTCTCAAAGAAAAGAGCCTCATTTCTGATTGGCCTGTGGAGAAATTGCAGATACCCCAGGTGAAAGGGGGAAAGTATGCTGGACTCATGTCTGCATACTTCCCTCCTCTACAGAATTTTGACTCTTCAAATTCTACCTGTCAGTGTTGATATCCAGCATTTAAATGGTTGCTATCCATATTTGGTCCTGGTTTATGGTTGTTTTAGCAGGATGATATGAGCTGTTTTCTTAGGGCCATAAGGAGACCCGAGGCCCAGGATTTGAATGTATAATTGTTTTACTTTATATTCTAGAGTTGGGTTATTATCACCCTAAATAATAGCTTTATTAATGTTACTTAATATTGCATTAGGTTTTTTTCAGCCATATCCTGCTATTGGCAAGAATTACACTTGTAAACATCCAAAAACTCTGCACATCTCCACCCATTTGAATTGTGTGCTATTGAATCCATCCCTACTAATACTAGTGCACATTCTTTGTTTTTAACACAGCAATTTATTTATTCTTTTTTAATGGGGCCATTTTGCCTCTTTTGAACACTTCAAGGCTTATATTTTCTCATTTTGTTGTTAAAATATCCAGTATTTTGACTTATTAGCACTTTTGTAACAACTTTGAAAAGCATCACCACTGTTTTTTCTAATGATAAGAAGCCAAAAGTTCTATGCTTCAAGAACATATAAAGTCAATATTGTTGTCTGTACAAGAATAATTGGTTTGCTTTTTTATTATTAATTTGAGAAAGTATATACTATCCAAAATAGACATTAAATCTAGTTACATGGCATTTTTGTCACTCACAACAATTTACACAGTGTTAAACAGTTCCCAGTATCCTTATGACCTCACAGTCTTGCAAGATATAGATCCTTGCCCCTAATCAGAGGCCACTGGTTAGTTCACAGCTTACTGTTGTGACAGTGATCACTTTTTATTTCTAATTGAATTCTGATTTGGAGTTAATTTCAATTTAGAAAAATAAAACTAAAAATATAATGCAATGTACATGTGTGTACATACATGCATATATTTTTCTCTGAACTGTTTTACATTAAGTGATGTAGGTTTTTGCTCCTAAATACCTCGGTGCATAATTTTTTCAGACTGAAATATTCTCATCTGAAGTACAGTTACATTTATTTTTTTCTATATTTATTACTTTGTGCACACATTCCATTTGTACGCTTAGGTATCAGGAATCTTCTTCTATTATTCTCCACCTTATTTTTTTTAATTTATTTATTTTATGGGTGTGGGTGTTTTGCCTGTATGTATGTATGTGTACCACATGCACACCTGGTGCTACAGAGGCCAGAAGATGGCATTGGATCTCCTCAGACTGGAGTTACAGACTGTTGTGAGCTGTCACATGGATGCGGAGAATGAATGTGGGTCCTCCAGAAGTGCAGCTAGTGCTCTTAACTGCTGTGCTGTCTCTCCAGCTCCAGCTTTAGTACAGTTATATTTCATACCCCAATTTTGTTTGTGTTTTTATTCTAATTTTCTGTATTTTAAAGATTTATTTATGTATTTTGTATGTATGGGACCTTTGGAAGAGCAGCCAGTGCCTTTAACTGATGGACCATCTCTCTAGCCCCCAATTCTTAGTGTTTTAACATTCCAATTTTATCATTTATCTTCACATTCATTACTAATTCTGATCCTCCAGTACAGAATCTACTTTTGGGTCAAGTCATACATCCATTGTTGTACTTCTTTTGGTTTTTTTGAGACAGGGTTTCTCTGTGTAATAGCCCTGGCTGTCCTGGAACTCACTTTGTAGACCAGGCTGGCCTCGACCTCACAGAGATCCACCTGCCTCTGCCTCCTGAGTGCTGGGATTAAAGGTGTGTACCACCACCACCTGGCCCATTGCTGTGCCTCTTTAGTCGTTGGTTTCTTGGTTATGGTGAACAGTTGAGCTTGGTTATTTGGCTTCAATCTTAGTCTTTCTCAGTATTCATGCTCCTACTCCCCACCACCTATCTATGACAGGCAAGCTTTTCCAATCTCCTTGTGGTAGGCAGCACTTTAAATGGTTTTGAGCAAGTTCAGGTGGCAGGTGAAGATTGGAAAACTATGTGACCATTTCTAGATGTGGGCTACAACTTTGGCATTAGGCCTTCTAGAAGCCAGTTCATATTAGGAAACAAGATCAGTGCTCTGATTTACAGGGTCCCAAAAGTAAAACAAACTAATTGTACATGAGAAGCATCATTTGGCCTGGTATCAAGATCAGAGAGACATATCCCTTGAGTCCATATAAAGAAGACACTATTGATTGACATCCTCAATAATATCTTTACTATAAATAAGACAGTAGTTTTATAGGGTTTTTTATGATGACCCTCAGAGTGGGTCAATTGAATAGTAAGTGCGTTTCTAAGGGGGACAAAAACTATTTGGTTCTGTGTCTGCTATTCAGTCTTATGGTAAAACTGCAGGCTGGCAGTTAGGTTGTCAGACTCTTCTTCAAATAAATTTTATTAGAAAGAATGGAACTGAAGTCAGGTGGCGAATGTATGGAGGTGCTAGCTCAGCTCTCTCCCTCTGCAAGATGATTGTAGCCTAGAGCACAGGGTAAAGACTGCCTCTTTGGGACAAAAAGAAAGTAAACTTAATGTACTTGCTATAAAAGCAAAAACCATACAGAACAAAGCCCAAGCTTATTTGCATGTGTCAGAAAAACACTATTCTTTCCTTGTTTGATGTTAATATTGTACTTGCTCTCTAGAGCTCATCATTCCTGCCTCCTTAGGAAGAGTTCATTGGTTACCCACTTCCCCTGGGCCCAATGTCTTTCCTCTACTTACTCCTTTTCTGACCTGGCAGCCTCTTTTCCTCTTTCTCATCTCACAAGGCTAAGCTTGAAATGTTGTTTACACTTGCTCTATTTGCTTTGCTTGCCATTATTTTCATCAAAAATTATGTATATTTATGTAAATATATATAACATAATAGTGAAATAACACCCAATTTAAGAAGCAGTGTTATAGCTGGGTGGATCTCTCTGTTCAAGTCCAGCGTGGTCTACAAAACGAGTTCTAGGATAGCCAAGGCTACACAGAGAAACCTTGTCTTGAACCATCCCCACCAAAAAAGAAGCAGTGTTATATTATTAAAAGCCCCATGAACCTTTTTTTGAATGTATAGTCTTTAACCTTTTTTTGAATGTATAGTCTTCTCCTCAAAAGTAACTGTCATCCTAAACTTGATTATTGTTCTAAAACATTTCATTTTCACATTTACTATGTTTGTGCAAATCTCTGAACAGTTTATGGCTGAACTTTTCAATTTGAGTCCTATATAAAGCTAGATAGAGTGGTATTTGCCTATAATTTCAGCATTCAGGAGGATGAGGCAGGAGGATCGCCATGAGTAGTTTGATGTCAACATAGGATATAAAGCAGAATTCTGACTAGGAAAAAGGAAGGGAGAGAGGAAGGAAACCAGTTTGAGTGCTATGTGTGAGTCTCAAGTGTTCCAGAGACCGGTCTTGTCAGCCTTTGAATTGTAGACATTATGACCAACTTTGTTCTCTTACTGAAGTGTAACATACTGTGTTATCATGATCTGTATCTTGTGACCTAAAAATATTG
Source organism: Bramus lutescens (assembly GCA_001685075.1). Lineage (NCBI taxonomy): Eukaryota > Metazoa > Chordata > Mammalia > Rodentia > Cricetidae > Bramus > Bramus lutescens. The sequence continues at coordinate 245,681 of LOEQ01000902.1, read as the reverse complement.
GAGAACAATGGTATACAGTATTTTTAAAATATCAGTAGAAATACACTATATGTGTTCTTTCTAATCTTTTAAGGTTTTTTTCTATGAAAATACAAGCAGGCTGGTTTTTTTTGCTGTTGTTTGCTTGCTTGCTTGCTTGATTCTACAGTATCCCATTATATGAATATATCACACTTGACCCATTTTTATTAATAGATATTTTATGGACAGCCTGTATGTTGGGAAGAGGGAGCCATACTAACTGTTCAGTGGTGTCGGGATAATTGAAAGAAAGGTGGTAGAAAGCTCTCAGATATGAAGAAGAGGTGATCTTCTCAGCTCCTGAAATATTGTAAATAAATGGCTGTTAACCATTGTCTAAAGCCTTGAATCAAAAAGTGATCTGAAAAAAATCTCAAATGTGTGTGTCTGTTCTCTTTGCTTGTAGTTATACAGTGTGGACATAATACACAATCCTGTCTAGACAGTAGCTGAGGAATAGCTGCTGAGTTGATTGTCTAGTCTCACTCAGATTCATAATCACCTTAAATGCACACTCTTATAAATTCTTGATTTGGGTTGTTTATTTGAATAGTAATAGTGACACCTGCATTACAAAATGCCCAGATTGGGTGCTTAGCATGGTAGCACATACTTCTGATCCTAGTCCATGGGAAATAGAAGCAGGAAGATCAGGCTGTACATAATAATTCCAGGCCAGGCTGGACTGCATGAGACTCTGTCTTAAAGAAAAAATAGAGAGGGGAGGGAGGAAGAAGGATGGAAAGAAGAAGGTTAAGAATCTAGATGCCAGTCAAGCTGTCTGAGTTCTGTGCTTAGCTTCCCATGTGTTTTCTATTGACCTTGGATAAATCACTTAACCTCTGGTGCTATAGTTTCCAGAGATGTGTAATGGTGATAAAAATCCCTATTTCACAGAGTTGTAAGTAATAAATAAGCTAATATATGTAAAACAAGTTCAAATGAGAGATTGTGTATGTATATCTATCTTAAAACTGTGCCTGGCGTATTATAAATGCTGTGCACTAGCTAATTTTAAAGCAACTGTTAAAAATTATTTTTTGTATATGTGTTATAGTATGTGTGTATTGTATTATGTGTTAACACATATGGGGTATATATTCTACATGTGCTTGCAGGGACTAGAAGAAGGCATTATCTGTTTTTCTTTATTGGTCTTCACCTTAATTTTTGAGACAGGTCCTCTCAAATGAATCTGAAATTCCCCCCTTTCAGCTAGGTTGGTTAGCCAGCAAACATGGGATCTACCTATATCCACTAACCAGTGCTAGGTTTACAGGGTACATGGACTATGCCCAGATTTTACATGGGTACTGTGCATTTGAATTCAGATCCTCTTGCTTTTACAGCACATGCCCTTACCCAGTGGGTCACCCCCCTCCCAGCCCTGACAGATTCTTAAAAGATTTTGTTTCAAATCATGAACAATTGTTAGATTATTTCTCCTATTTATCAGGCTCATTGGATTTTATTATCATTTAATACTTGTTGAGATTCGGCCTTTTAGATTTACGCTGTGACTAGATTTACTTAATATGACTTTTTAAGTCTTGATGTATTTGGAGAAGTTCCTCTTCTGTGTTGCTCTCAGTGATCTGTTTGATGGTTCAGACAATGCAAACACATAAATGTATTATGATCATTAGAATCTACTGTCTGTTGCCAGGGAGTGTGCCTTTTCTCTTAGTGCAGCATCTTAGTAGGTGTGGAGGATTACTTTACCTATATTTTGATATTTTACTGACAGACCAACTTCCTGTTCATAATTTTGAGATTATGTGAATAGAGTCAAAAGTTACCAGATGAATAAGCAGTTTAGGAGAATTTACCAAGACAGTACATTTTTGTTTCTGACCTTTGTTTTGAAAATTCACTAGTGTTGAAAAGTCAATGTGGAAACAAACTTTATAAGAGTTGTTTGTATACAACTGGGAATGAGTTTATGGGATGGGCTGCTCTCTAACTTGCTAAAAAGCTGAAGATTGACAACCGCTTTCATACTGCATTATCTAGCTTGGCTTTTAGTTCCAAGAGAACTGTGTTCACAAATTGATGTGCTTTCCCTTTGGGGTTGGTATAGAAGCATTAAATTGTACTAAAATATTCATATGTGAGTGCATTTGGCTGAAAGCAATTGATGTTCTGTCCCCAAGAGGACAAAGAGAAATGCTGTGTGGACCCGCAGTCCAGAAAACACCCTAAGCATGCTTCTTAAAAGGTAATTACAAAGCCTGGATGTTCAAAGCCCTTACAGGGAAGCTCAAGTGACAGAGAGAAGGTACAGCATTTGTAGGTTGTGGTTTGCATGTATATGTTGTTTGGTTGTGCAGTTGCCAAAAGTTAGCAGTTCTATATATATCTTTGGTTTGTGTTCTCAGCTAAAATTTATCAGACTGATTTTTTTGTTTACATTTATTCCAGAAGACTTGAATCAGTGAACTTTTTTTTACCCATTACCACTTTATTATTTAAAGTTAAACTATTTAAATTTCAGAAACTATTGTATACATGCCCTCCCTTTTCTGCCCCATTTATCTGCTTAAAAGCATGCTACTGAATGATAGATTGACATGTCTTGTACATAGTCAGCCTAATTTAACAGCTGACATGAGAATCAGTTAGCATAGATAGCAGATCTACTTTAGTCATCTTGATGTGGTTACTTGAAAGAAATGAAACTTCTGAATTTCTATTCTGCAAAACCAACACTGTGTACTTTGGGGATCTTTCATACAAAAATGAATTTATGTTTCTGTGTATGACATCAAATTGTTATGTATGCATTTGAGTGTCAAAGAATATAAGACACTATACCAGATGGACATGTAAATCCGTTACAAGTGCCAGTGAATTTAGCACATGTAATTCAACACTCGGATTTACTTTGAGTTCAAAGAAATGAATACAAAAATGTACGAAAAGAAAATGTTAAAGCTTAGTGTAGTGCCATATGCCTGTAGGAGGCTGAAGCAGGATTGCATTCTAGGCCAATTTAGGATACGTAAATCCAGGCCACCTGTGTCATCAAGCAAGACCCTTTCTCAAGAAACCAAAAAGAAAAAAATGTTAACTACTTAGTTTAACTGTATGTTAATATTAGATAAACAGTATTTTGGAAATAGTTTTTTGTCAGAGGACAACAATATGTATTCCATTTCCTTTGTTATTTTTGAGACAGGGTCTCAATGTATTGCCTTGGTTGGCCTGGAGCTCACTGTGGAGACCAAGCTGACTTTGAATGTCTGGTATTGGCCTTGAACATATAGCAGTCAGCCTGCCTCTACCCCTTCAGTGCTGGGATTGCAGCCTAGCCCATTTCCTTAAAAAAAAAAAGAGAGAGAGAGAGAGAGAGAGAGAGAGATTATTTAGAGCAGTGGTTCTAAACCTGTAGGTAGCAACCCCAACAGGGGTCTCTTATCAGATATTTACATTATGATTCATAACAGTAGCAAAGTCACAGTTATGAAGTAACAATGAAATCATTTTATGGTTGGGGTCACCACAACGTGAGGAATTGTATTAAAGGGTCTTAGCATTGGGAAGGCTGAGAACCAGTGTTATAGAGAGAAGCTCTCTGGTTAGGTTAGATGCATCAGTTATTTATTATATTCCTCCTGATGTTGCCTTTCTCCATAGTATTAGCTATATTCCATTCCCTTTAACTTTAAGAAGATGCTTAAAGAAGAATTTGTGTAATTCCAGCTGACCTTCCCAACTCAGGTTGCTTGTTTGAAACATGTACATTTTAGGATCAGAGAGATGGCTTAGTGGTTAAAGGACTTGACACCAAATCTGTTGACCTGAGTTTGATCCTCAGAACCCATGGTAGAACGACGGAACCAGCTCCCCAAAGTTGTCCTCTGACCCCCACACAAATAGGAGTGTGAAATTATGTTTTTAAAATAGTTTTTAAAGCAATTATAGATTTACAGAAAAGTTGACAAGACAATACAGAGAATTCCTCTAAGTACTATACCCAGCTTCCCCTGTTGTTACTGCATGTGAAGTGTTTTCAAAGGATAATAAAACCAGAGATTCTCGCATTTAGCTTTGTAATTATTGTCTTAGTGTGGGTTTGTGTGTACATGGTGCACATGTGGAGAGGTCAGAGGACAATTTTAGATTTGGTTCTCTTCTTTCATCTTACATGGGACATGTATGGGGTTTGAACTTAGGTTGTTAGGCTTGTGTGGCAACTGCCTTTACTCTGAGTCATCTTGATAGACAACATTAAGGTTTATTTTTCTTTTTCTATTTTTCATGTATATATGTGTCTGGTGGGGGCAGGGCTCATGTGTGTAGGTGCAAGTGCCCATCAAGGCCCAATGTTGATGTCAGAAATTATTCTCTATAACTCTTACTCTATTCATTGAAGCAGAATCTCCCAATCAAATCCAGAGCTTGTCTGTGAGACTAGTCCCAGCAGCCAGCTTGTTCTGAGGGTCCCTGCCACTGTCTCCTGGGGCTGAAGTTACAGGTGGGCCACCATGTCCACCTGGCGTTTGCATGGGTTTTTAGAGATCCAAACTAGTTCTCATGCTTATAAGGCAAGTGCTTTAATTGCTGGGCCATTCCCCATTTTCCCGAATTAAAGTTTTTTGAAGGTGGAAAATTGTATGAAAGTTTCAAGAGGATAGCTTTCTTTTTAAGGATTATTTATTATTGATGTGTCTGTGTATGATGTGTTTTGTGGGCACATACCGCAACTCGCATGTGGAGGTCAGATGGCAACTTTCTGGAATTGGTTTTTATCACGCTGCTACTGTTGTCACTTGTAGGTCTAAACCTAGGAGTGGAAGTGCTGAGTCACACTGTGTGTAACTTTTCAAAAACTGCCAAACTGTTTCCTCCAGTTGTGACTCTTTGTGACTCTTCTGTGCTATTTTATAGAAATTTTCTGAGTATTAATAGATTAAGCATCAAGAAAGCCTTTGTTGCCTGGGCATGGTGGCCCATACCTTTAATTCCATCAGTCAGGAGGCAGAGGCAGGTAGAGCTCTGAGTTCAAGGCCAGCCTGGTCTACAGAGTGAGTTCCAGGACAGCCAGGGCTACCAGAGAAACCCTATGATGAAAAAAAATCAAAGAAAAGAAAGAAATCCTGCTTCTAGAAGTTTGGGGAGAAAGTAGTTTGGTAAATGGATGAGTGCTACTACTTGGAGGTTGGGGTTTGGGTTCCAATACCAGCTTTGTTTCCTGTAGCCTAGATTTATTTTTATTGATTAAAATATATGACATCGATGATCATAGTGGTTCTTTACAACTCTCAAATTCTACAGATAAGTGAATATTACATATTTTGACTTGGATCCATTAAGATATTTGCTGATAATAATTTTGGTGATCAAAATAAACTATGTGTGAACATAAGTTGAAAAGCTTTGTAATAAATAGACTTGATTTTGTATCTTAGTATTTTATCTAAGTATTCTGTGCCTTAATATTCAAACATTTCAATATGAATTAACCACGTGAGTAGATTCAGCTAAGTGTAGAAGGTCATACTTGGCTTTCTGTTATTTTAGATATATAAAAGTATATTCTCCAAATGGGAAAAAACGTGAATTATTATAGAAACAAACTAAGTAAAGAAAAACTATTTCATTGCAAAGTAATTAAATCATATTTTAATGTGAAAACATTTCCTTAAAACTTGTTTCAGATTCTATATATACTGTGTAATTAAAACCTATAACTAAAAATGCTGCTAAAGGAGTCAAGGGCAAAATTTATTTCTTTTTTGTTTATATTTAATTTTTCAGATGGATTAATATCCATGCTTAAAGTAAAAATAAAAATAAAACCCATAAAAGTTTATATTTTGTGCCAGGCATGATGTTATCACCCCAGCAACTTGGAAGGTGGCAGGAGTGTCATGAGTTCATGACCAGTTTTCAACATTTCATAAGTAGGCTGCTTGTGCAGATGATGCCAATTCCCTGAACCTCTTGGGAAAGAAACTGGGCTGTAAAAGACTATGGGGAATCTCTGTCTACGGATAGATTTAGGGGTTTGGAGAACCCGTGACTAAGAAGCCACAGCTACATATTCCCTAATAAGCACCAGGTCCATCTACTAAGTCACAGTACCCACTCATTGGCTTTGCTTCTAGACATTTCCCTTTAATGGTTATCTGGGTTCAGGTACTGACTTCATTGATAGTTACCCAAAAAATATCAGCTAGTAACAGGTGTCATAAATTAAATAAGTATCATTAACAGTAAAGATAGCAGTAACTTCAGAGTCTTGCCACTTCTGCACGTCAGTCTCATCTGTCCTCATAAGTTTCAGGAATTTTCTCTATAGTAGGTATATTATTTGGGCTGGAGAGATCACTCAGCGATTAAGAGCACTGTCTGCTCTGCCAAAGGTTCTGAATTCAATTCCCAGCAACCACATGGTGGCTCACAACCATCTGTAATGAGATCTGGTGCCCTCTTGAGGCAGCTGTCCTCATCAACTTAGACCATGAAACCCAGTGTGGACAAGTTCAACAGAACCACCATATACAGGCTGCCCATGCATGCTTCAGCATTGCCAGGGCATAAATTTCAATTCATTAAGATGTGTTATTTGCTGTAGCTACAGGTGACTGATGACTCCACTTGAAGCATATTATGATACTGTAATCACTTTAGTTATGCATGGTATAGCAGAAAAAGAGCCTAGCTTTTGAGAGAGTAGAGAAGGGTTGGTGGGGATGTGTGAATGGGGAGAGGGTAGCTAAAGGGTATGAAGTTTCCATTGTCAAAGACAATGAGTTCTAGAGATCTAATGCCCAGAATGATAGAGTGCATTATAAAGAATCTTTCTCAGTGCTAGGGATGAAGCCCAGAGCTTTGCACATGTATGCAAGTGTCTATACCTGAGTTGAGTTATACTCTGGCCCTAAGAGTTAATCATAAGTATTCAGTATCTGAAAAATAGAAGGGGTAAGGGGTGATGATGTGAGACAATAAGTATGGTAACCAGCTGATTGTGGTAAACATTGCGCAGTAGTACACATACCAAGGTGTTGCACTGTATACTTTCCACATAAAAAAAAAACTTTTCAAAATTGCCTCAATAAAGCTAGGAATAAAAAGCTTGCCTTTTACTAGGTATGTATAACTTCAGATAGCTCAGTAAACCTGCCTAAGTCTCTGCTTTCTTTTTTATACAATGGAAATAGTTTCTTCCTTGTAAAGTTATTGTAGGTCAGTGAGATAATATAAAGAACAGAATGAATGCTGGCATTTCACCAACAACACATTTGTGTGAGTGACATGCAGTCTTGAATCCTGGTCAGCCTTGAGGCAGTCTCAATACAGGAGTTCGCCTGATGAGAAAATCTTGGATGGGACAGAATTTCAGCTCTAAAGAGAGACTGAGTCCAACTTCCGCTCATGTACAGTATAGCTTAGCCACAACCCTACTCGACAGTTTTGTCGTATAGCAGAGGGCTGCTTGAGAAAAGAGCCACAGTTGTCTTTGTGTTTTGGAGTCTCTTCCATAAAGAAGTCTTAAACACAACTTGGCAAACAGAGAAAATAGTTTGGCTTTTGAAAATGAACAGCAGGATGAAATATAGCGATGTTAATGCATAGGCTTGCAGTAATTAGAAAATATGGCTCAGTCAATCTTTTCCTCAAAGAGACATTTATTATTTGTGGAGATAAGTTCATTTCTTTCCTCACCTGGCACTTGTCCTTTATTCTGTTTAGCTGTAACAGTGGATGTTTGGGTTCTGCCTCCAGCCTATTGAGTAAAGAGGGTTGAAGTTATTTGCCCTTCTACAGAGCTCTTGTCTCAGGCAACATGAGGATTTGGGCTTTGAGTGCATAACATTGACTCTCTGAACTTACTTAATAAGAACTATTTATATGATGTGTTTTAATTTTTTTCCTTTGGCAAGATGTAGTTTGTCATGTTCCATCCTCTAACTTTATCTAGAGAGATAGTATTGGTAGAAACAGTTTTAAAACTTGATTAAATTTTAGAGTAGAAACAATACTGAATTAGATTTCTTTTTTGCTCTGAATGGTCCAGATATAACCACTCTGCTTATATTCATATTTCACATGAACAAAAAAGTAAATGTTTAAATTTCTCCATTTGCCATTGTTTAAAGTAAGGCAGACTGAAGTTACTCCAGGCAGAACCTTGTCCCAGTTCCAGGAAAGAAAAAAAGAATTCATGAGTTCATGTTGTAAACTAATTTAATTTCAGCTACGTGTGTGTGTGTGTGTGTGTGTGTGTGTGTGTGTGTGTGTGTATAAACAGGTTTTTTTTATGTATGTAGTGTTAAGGATTTGCATCAGAGTTCATCTCAACTTCCTTGCTGCACTGTTGAGGAATTTAGACAGATATTCTAATTTAACTGACTAATAATACATTTATAGCCATCCCTCTAGCCAATTACCATACATTGTGATACCCTCTGCCCTTTTTAGTGTTCCATTCCAGATATTTTTAAAATTTCCATGATAATTTTTTTGATGCAAATGCTTTAGGTTCTTACTTAGAGGGCATAAGGTTTTGAGGGTAGTTCTTCAGGTGCCTCTAGAATATATATTATTACTAGGAAATAAGATTTACTATTTGGAGAATTGCTTTTTAGAGTGTAAACTTCCTGTATTAAGCCAGTATATTTTTTTCCACTTTTGGTTTATCCACAGTGATCCCTGTTACCAGAGTTCTAGTACATTTTTGGTGGTTAGTTGAGACTTCACTGGCACCTCTAGTTGGCTCCCACCATGTGTTGCTGTCCCTCTGCTGTATGGTTAGCCTTCTTTTTTAGAACGAAGCTATCAGTTCTATCTCTCAACCACACACCACAGTGTCCTAGAAGAGCTTATGAAAGGTTCCTCTTTAGTTTGTTCTGTGATTTTGAATTTGTAAGCCATGTGTGGATTTGGCCATTGAAAATGTGGTTAGTCTAAATTGAGATCATATTATTAAAATTAGTCTCAGTTGTTTCCTTTTACCATAACACAAATGACTAAAAATTTTAAACATGTGGCTTACAAGATATCTATATTGAATATCTCTGTTTTAGGCTTAATAGCATTAAGCTTCAATCAGTGTTGTAAGTAGGAGACAACTTTCCCTTTAGCCTCTGCACTCAGCTTCCCTGGAGAAGCAGTGCTCAGATTACATCCCTTAGAATTCCAGCTTGCGATCTGAATCACTGATATTAGTGCTACTGACTTCCTAAGGAAGCCAGACCTGACTGACCATTGTAGAGGACAGTGACCACATTGAACACATCTGGATCATTAGATTTCTATGAAAGTACTAAGGTCTCCTTCAGTCAACATCACATGTACTGAGTTAGAACCATAAAAATGTGTGTGTGCTTGAAGGACACAGACTACAAAAAGGTAAAAACTGCTTCCTGCTCCTAAAGGCTGTCTGCCTACTTCTCAGTGGCCAATCAAGAAGTGAAGGTTTACACAAGAGACCAGAGCTGTCGCATTCTTCTCTGCCCTTTTCCTTTATTATGAATTTGCTTAAGCTGTATTGTTAGACTGTAAGCTTCTTGAGGACAAGGGCAAAGAACATGTCTGCTTTATATTACCTGTAAGGTTTAACAACATCCACAATAGAAAACTGTGGAGACTTCAGTGGGTACAGAACTTGCTATGCAAGCATGAGGACCTGATTTCAAGCCACAGCATCCATGTAAAGGCCCTAGTGCCAAGTATGGAATACTTTAAGTTGCTGATCAGGAAATCCCCCAGACACACATAAATAGTACCACTGTTCTTGGTTACCTGCCAGAACTTGATGTTACAACCCTGATGTCGAAGATAGCAAGCATATACATGGGTCATAGGGCCTGGAGAAATCAAGGTAGTACTGATATAGAAGCTTTCTCCCTACTGGCTAGTTCTTATAGTGTCGAAGGGAGTGATACAGACTGACAGGAGAAAAACCACCAACTGTCCTATCTGGTGAGCTACCTGTGAACTATAATAATGACTGACCTGGCAAGATATGCACATTGGTATACAAAGGTGTCATGACTGTTGTGGGGTGAGAAGAGGGGTAATCAGCCACTTTAAGGCCCAGTCCATAGGATATAGCTCATGCCCTGATACTGTAAACTGGATCAAAAACCCACGGCTGGGGAGACCATGGGTCCTGGAGGAAAAGCTACTACTGTTATTACTGAGTGGGTGTCATATCAAATTATTTCTAACTATTTAACCTTTAAACTCACAAAATAGTGCATCTCTCAACCCTCATCAGAAAAGCTTCTTTTTTGCAGTGGATGGTGGTTAAGGCAGAGACTCACAACAGCTCAAAAGGCAGAGAATAAATGTCTGTGGATTGCTCAGTCCTAAATGAGATAAAGCTATGTCATACTTTCTGTCCCCAAGGCTCTGGGAACATCACAGAAGTTGTTAGAAGGTTGTTAGAGGCAGAGGTTGGGAAAGACTGCTACAAAACAGTGTTTTCTGGCCATGACATGGCTGTTGCACTCAACAGTGGCTGTGGGGTCTTGCACAAGATCTGGACAAGATCAACCCACTCAAAATTCCAGCATGGAGGGGGAGGGGTTCATCATGTCCCACCTCTACCTGAGGAGGTATTGGCAGTTGGTGGCTGTTGAGGGAGGGAGAATTAGAATTCTTCAGGGATGAGGCGTCTGAGAGGCTACTCAGGCTCCAGCAGATGGTTCTGCAGGCAGCACTAAGTGAACTCTGTTTAAAAAAAAAAAAAGAGAACATGTGGTTGGGAGGGTGGGGGGCCTATGAGATATCCAAGGGATAAATTTAAAATATATTTATAACACAAAATAAGCCATGTGAAACATTGCGTACCTATAATGCCATGCTGAGGAGGTGGAGATAGGATGATCTCTGGGGTTTGCCAGCCAACCAGACCAACCACATTGAAATTGAGCTTCAGGTTCAGTGAGAGACCCTGTCTCATAAAATAAAGTGGAGAAAGACTGAAGAAGACACCCAGTGTTAGCCTCTAGACTGTGCAGCACACACATATGCACACAAAGTAGAGAAAAATCAGCAAACCATTACCACTGAACTCTTTCCTGTTCTGGTACACGCGCATATTTTATTATTTGCATCACAGGGCATTTTGGCTGCTCCTTTGAATTGTAAAGTACCCTTTTCTCAAGTTCCTGTGCTGCCATCTGTTGGAAAATTATTGTAATAAAAGTGTAGATTATTAGTGACTGGCATAAGTGGTGCCTTTCTCCAGAGTTGCTCAGTGTACACCTATTTAACTGTACATGGTAGTCCTGAGGCCACCCTAGGGTACTCCACCCAGATCACCAGTGAGATTAGAGAATTAAGGTTTGAACAGATTTCAGACTGAGAGATGGTACGTTAGTTTCTTGGGAAACCAGATACTGTGCTAAAGATGGAAACCTCAGCAATAATCCTAAGAATTGGGAATTGTTATGATACTAGTTTTGAGATGAGCAAGTGGCAGCGGCATAGAAAGGTTAATAATTGGTTCTGGTCTGAATAGTCTCCAGAGCCTGGGTTTTTTTCTTCTGTGCACATCTGTGAGCAGCATATGAGACTTGGTGTTTCGCTTACAATCCATTGTGAATCCTCAGCCCCTGAGTTTTTTTCATGGGTCTACAGGTGTAGTTTTTTGTTTTAGTTTTTGTTTAGCATTTGAGAAAAGTAAAAGAATTAGTACTTTCTTTGGGCCATGTTTATTGGTGCCATCTCTCTCACACATCACTTTGGTCCTTCTTCTATCTCGTGACTTTACTTCTTCCCTGCAGGGTAAACAACCCATATTGCTACCAATATGGTGGGTCTGGTTTTGTGTTCATGTTCTTGTTGTCTCCCCCGCTCTCTCCCCCTTTCCTTCCCTCTCTCCTTCATTCTCTTCTTCCCCTCTCGCCCTCCCTTTTCCTTTTCTCTTCCTAGATTTACTAAAGCCCCTAGGATTAGCTTCAAGATGCCACCTCCTTCTTCCAGTATCTGTTTCTGTCTCTAATCCCACCTCCTTTTGAACCTTTAATTGCTGTTCTCCCCTCCAACATCTCTCATTTTCTCTCCCAGTTATTTCACTGATTAAGAAGGAAAGTGCCTCAGGGCAGGGATTGTCTTGTGCTGTGAAGCAGTATCTAAAGTGCTCCATAAATTAGCATCTGTAGAATTTTGTACATACTAATTATTATTATTGAAATACAGAAAAATGCTTTCTGAAGCCAGAGGAAGCATCCTAGTATATTAGTCTAATTGCCTGAACATGTTTTTTAAAAGGAAAAAGACGGTTTCTCTTCCTGTCTGAGAGCCATAGGCCTCAGCGCAGCCCAAATCCCCAACTCTCTTCTTCTCCCAAGGTCTTATTTCAGTTCTTTTAGACAACAAAATGAAGTCCCATTGGTCAGGAGGATCCCTTAGGTTGTTGATGTTGGTGGTCATAGATAGCCTGAAGCACCTGCCTTGAATTGGCTTTGGTCAACATTCCGTCGTCTCCTTGGTACATTTATGGTAAAAGGCAATGAGATTCATTCAAAAGAGGCAGAACCTCAAGGTAGACACATTTATATTATGCTTGTATTTACTGCCAGGGTGAACTGGCATTTTTGTTAGCATTTCATGCTAAAATGGAACTTTTAAGATGTGTTGAATTTTAATGCAGACATGTATGTCAGGAAAACTCATTTATAGTACTATTGATCTTTTCCAATGTGTTCTTTGAGAATCTACATAGAAGAGTGATCAGGAAGAATAACTAGTGAGACACTTTCTGTCTGAAAAATTTCTTTGAACATCATTACATCAGCTGGGTGTGGTAACATGCTGCAATCCAGCTGTGTAATTACTGGTGTATTCAGGACAGAACATGTATTAGCTGCTCATCTTTACTTTCTGTGGTAGACTTCTCATCCCAAGACACAAAATCTTTAAGGCAAATAGCTCTTACTATTGGCAGGCCTGAGTAAAGGAGGCACACCTCCCATAGCACACTGACACTGTAGTTTTCTTCCCAACTGATTGTAATGGTCTCCTTATAAAAATAATTAGGGAAAAGACTAGTACAGCTGTTTCAGAAAACAAGGTCAGCTCCTTTTAACTTGATTAACTCACCATGGAGACAAAACTGCCTCAAGGTTACAGAATAGAGGCACTGTGCTGTTTTGGAAGCAGTTAGACACTTTATGCTCTTAAAGAGAAGATCTGTGGTTATGCTGCCAACATGCCAGAGGGGCTGCATCAGAGCTGAAGGTGCTCTCTGCTCATGGTATTCAGTTCTGGCTATTCTTGAGAGTATCCTGGAAGCTGCTGAAAAAGCACCCATAGACTAAGACCCCCAGGAGGGAAAATGACCTATGCATGTCCTATATACCTAGATTTTATGAAATGTCACAACACTGGAGGACCATATTACTCCTAGCTGAAATGCTCTCTGATACAATGGACAGTTGTTAAACTAAATCATAAGCAATAGAAAAAAAACAAGGTGAGACCACTTGACACTGCCAGTGACTTTGAAGTGTCTGCCTTGTAACAGAAGCAAGCATGGCAGAGCCACCTCCAGTGCTTTCTCCATGTTACTCATCCAAAAGTAGTGACATTCTGGTTACATGGTCAATGCCCCTCCCTCCCAAGCCAGGGCATGCCAGCTTATGGGTGGGAAAAGGTTCTTAGTTGAAGTTTTAATTATACCTACTAGGCACAGTGGAGCAGCTGAGCTCTTGTAATTAAGTGCTTGTTAAATCACTCTTCCATGATGGTAGTTTTAATTTTCAAACATTGGTACTTAAAAATTTTTAGGGTAGAGGGTCTAGAAGAGGTGCAGATGACCATCATCACTCAGAAACACCCATGTGGGAGCCTTCATGTTGGGTTCTGAAAGCCGCACCAATACTTTCAAGAAGTGTGTTTTTTTTTTTATTCTGCATCTATTCGTCCATCTGTCTGTGAACACAGGCATACTTAGAACCTCTTCACACTAACTTGTATTTCTGACTTTTATAAATAGGAAATTTAATAAGTAGTTCCTAATTATGTTTTCACAAATATCCTTTTGTGAGAAGGCAAACAACCAAAAAAATGTATTTTAATATGTTTGAATATGTGTGTATATGTTAATATTACAGTGTGTGCATGTTGTGAATGGGTAAATACAACATATGTGAGCTGCACAGTTATACCAAAGTGAGTGCCATAGGTGCCAGTGTGAAACTGGGATGGTTGCTGTGAGATGCTGAGCAGTGTTTGGTGCATTGTAAATGTTCAGTATGTGTTTGTCTATGTATTTTTATACCACTACTACTATAGGAACTCACTAGAAAAAGAGAATTGTGATATGAAAGTTGGAGAAGAAAAGCATGACTTAAGTGGTGCATGTTGGATAATTCATTCTGCATATCTTTTGCCTAAGATTTAGGTTACTAATGGTATACACTTTGTGAAGTATTGTATAGGGCTGGAGATGTAGCACGTAGTTGGCAGAGTGCTAACCTAGCATGCACGACGCTCTAGGTTCAATTACAGGACTCCATAAACTAGATGTGGTGGTAGATGACTGTAATGTCAGCAGCACTTGGGAAGAAGCAGCAAGAGGATCAGAATTTCAAAGTCATCCTCAACTAGATAGTGAGTTTGAGACAGCTTGGGATACCTGAGACTCTGCCTCAAAAATGTTCTATAATACAAATGCATATTAATAATGTGGTCTCTTGTTTTAGGAACTTTATATTGCTGTTGGAATATCTGGAGCCATCCAACATTTAGCTGGGATGAAGGACAGCAAGGTGTGTACTAATTAGAGTATTAAAAGAAAAAGCTTTCACATTTCTGTATACATCCAGTTAGAGTGTGAACTTGAACACTTTGCATTAGCATAGATCTGGGAACTGAGAGATTGAAGCTGCTACATCCTGTCTGAAGTGTACTGTTAGTGGGGAGGGGTGGCTCTTCACAAGGCACAGCTAAACCTAAGCTAAGCTTACTGCTGAGCCCTGTCTGCTTGTGCCTCGGTCTCTTTGTTTCCCAAATGTGGGTGTTAGGTAATTACCAGTATCTATTTCAGCTCTGACAATCTGTGGGTAGAAGATGTGAGACTGAAGCAACTTAATAAGGTTCTGGTCCCTGAATCTCTTGTCATCTTTGCTTGGTGCCCATCAGAGCCACCCTCTTCTGGGTTGTTAACAGTGTGTGACTGACACAGTTGGGTTAGAGTGTTGGGCAATGTTAATACCTTTGAAACTGTCAAAGGTGTGCTGTGCAGTCAAAACACTTGATTTTAACTTACTACTTGGACTGCATTTGGAAGGCCTCTGTAATAACTGAACATATATTTCAGAGTATGACATATTAACTCATGCATAATAATGTACAGTTTGAATTATGAACTTATCTTTCATGAAGGTAGAAATGCATCTGAAACCCTGCATTTATCCATTCATATGGAAGCTGGATATAAAAGATAATAAAACTTTTAACAGGCTAAAGTTCTAACTTGAAGAAATACATGCACTATCTCTTTGTAGCTTCTAAATGAATTGGTTCAGACCCAGTCAGATTTCACAGTTGGATGGCAGGTTTCTTTACTGAGCTCCGAAAAGAGCCAGTGCCAGTGAAGAAAATGTGACTTATGTATTAACGCTCACACACACGCACACACAAAACACACACATGACCTCTCTAATACCAGAAGCCTTAGAATATATATATATATATATAGCTAGACCAATTCAGATGTGTTTAAAATACTCCTCCAAAATAAACTATTATGTGTGCCAAGAAGATCCTGGTGAAAATTCCCCTCACCTGGCAACAGGACTAGTTGATGAGGGAAGCAAAACAGACTTGATAGTGTAAGTCTAGGCAAGCCAGGAACAGCTGAAATACAGAGACCACAGTTAGAGAATAATCTGTGAGAATAAACTTCAATGGCATCTTTTTACCCAGTCCACAGATACATAATTAGATGATTAAATGAATAAAAGGTAATCCAGCATATGTGATGACACACACCTTCAATCCCACCACCATGGAGGCTAAGGCAGGAAAACATAAGTTCAAGGATAGCCTGCTTTAAAGACCTTGATCCATTAAAAAAAAAAAAGGAAAAAAGTAGAAGAAAAAAATATTTCAACTACAACTACAATTATTTCTGTCTTTTATGGGGAGCCAATGATTTCTTTTGATAGTTTTTGTTAAATTCTAAAATGGAATGTTTGAATGGCCTAAATCTGATAATTGCATTGAGCTGCAGTTTTTTATTTAGCATGATAGTATAGTGAATTGATTATTATAGCAAATTAGTCAATATGCTAAACTATATATGTAGTGATAAGGTTGAATATAATGTGTTTAACACAGGAGGAGGAAAAGCTTGAATTTACAAGGAGCAAACAATACTTTATCATAGCAGTTTTACAGTTGATAATTTAAGAATATTATTTTAGTAATCCAGAAAAGTATATCCATCCCACTCTCTTTCTAATATCATTGTGGTTCCTAGCCTATAGTTATGTGCTTACTCTTTTAAAATAACTTTTATGTAGTGGGACGAAAAAGCTTTCAGTTGATTAAACTGTCAAATGTTTGACTAGGTAGCCTCCAGGAGAATCATTAACCGTCATCAATTAAATAAATCTCTGCTTCTAGCTGCGAAGCAGGATACACTTTCCCAGAAGAGAAACATCAGTGAAGTCTGGGCCCTGTGAGGCATGTTTGTTCTCACAAGTCTCGATTTGAGACTCACATGTGAAACTCATGTACTGTCTCTGAGCTGACAACATCAAGGCCACACTGAGCTCCAGTCCCAGTTACTCTGACATGTTCAACTGTCCATTTCAGGAACCCTGTTGAGGAAATTAGACATGTTCTGAAGCCTTTATTTTAGGCCAGGCTACATCAGAATAATGCCATTGGATTTCTCAAGATACAATGACAGGTAGTTAGAAATTTATCTTTACCTTTAGAGATCTGAATTATTATAATTCACTATCCATTAAAATAATTTTACACTTGAGTCACAGCTCTAACTTTACTTAATTATAATGGTGTTTGAAACAACTATGGGAAATACCAAATAATTCTTTCTGCTCTGTAAGTAACCGCCACAACTTTCATATTTAAGAATGTATCTGTAAGAGGTAAGGCTAATCTTTGGCACTTTTTATAGGAGAACAGTAACTTGTTTTATTGCGTGTATTTGCTGCATACATAAGGACTTTTTAATTTTTTAAAGTTCTTCTTTAATAGCAGGTTGACAAGATAGCTTTTTATACTCAGAACAGATCCAGGATGAATAACAAGTAGAACAGAATAGAAACAAAAGTTTGCAAACACTGTGATTTGGGGTATGGACTAATTCGTATTTTATCTAAAAATCAAACCTTTTTTTCTTAAGAAAAAATTTAAGGGGATAATAATTTTAAACTCTTTACTCAAGATGGGATACATGATGATATTTTACTATATTAAGTGGTGATATTTTGATATTGGTAGCTATTTTACTACAGTACTACCCAAAACCTTTTTTTGTGTTCACTGTTGGCATAGAAACTCCAAATTAGTCTTGACAGATATTTAAAGACTATTGGTGTATTGTAAGAAGGAACTTAAAAACAGAACCACCAATCAGTGTGCTGTTTTCACTTCACAGACAATTGTGGCTATTAATAAAGACCCAGAAGCTCCAATTTTCCAAGTGGCGGATTATGGGATAGTTGCAGATTTATTTAAGGTAAGCTAGTCTTGAAAGGGATTGCTGTCACCAACATTGCCATCCAGTGATGATGATGAAATGATAGACAAAAATGTGTGTTGTGCATCTGTATATATCCTGTTAATTTATTACATAATTTTGTCATATTTAAAATATAACAACTTTGTGATGTTACTGTACAACACAGTTTTTTTCTTTTGAAGAAATCCAGATTATAAAATATCCACAGGACTCTTGGTATATCACACACTGAATCAGCATAGTGTAAAATGACACCATAGGTAGAATCTCAGATCATATTTGATAGATACACTACAGAAATGAGCATCAAGCTCTTCATTCAGGGATTGCTGAGGGTATGAAAGACTTTTCAGGGAAGAGTTGGCACTCAAGTCCAGTTCAGCTGGCTTAGCAAGAATGTTCTATTTATTGACTTTGAAAGTTAAGAGCTTTCTCATGTAACAGGTTTAAAGAAGACATGTTTTTCCCCCATTTTAAAACACATTTGTGAGCATTCTTACCCTACTGTTTCTATGTGTTTGCCTTCCCCATGAGAAAGACTACTTTAATCATAGAAACTTACTTAGCAAATTATAATTGATGATCACCTGAAATGTACTTAGCTACATTTAAAAGTACATAGCACATGCTTGGCCCAGCCTCCTCTTGTTGCCCTGCTCTGCCTATGCAAAATCACTCATGAGAAGTTGGCACTCTGAAAGTAGTGTTCAGTCCTAGGAGAAATGGGTTTGCCAGAATAGGAATCCCCAACATGGAACTACGTTGAGGGAGTGTGTGCCACATTGGGGAGGCTGTAACTTGAGAATAGAAGCAGGACAGTTGACAACAAACAGACTGACTCAAGGCAGTGAAAAATAGACCAGAGACCCTTCAACTGCTTAGTGGCACTCACTGTTGGCTCAGACTGCATGGAAAAACTAGGTGAGTGGTCTCTCATTCAGCATAGGTCATCCTTCCACTCAAGGGACCTTCTAAAGGGCTTAGGCCTTGTCTTGGGAACAATAAAACCCATTTCAATGATGCTGAGGTTCTACATCAGGAATCTGCCCCTATTTGACCTAAGTATGTAACTGTTAGGGGAGTTGTTTAATCACTGTGATATGTTGGTGAGAGAGGAAACTGGTCTAAAAAGAAGGTGTGTGTGTGTGTGTGTGTGTGTGTGTGTTGCGATTTGTATATAGTTCTGTATAGACAACAGCGTTTATTTCTTTGAAGTTCTTTTCTCAACATGGAATTGCTGTAGAAGTCTGTGTCAGTCTGCTTTCAGAGCGGCTGTACCAGTTTACAGTCCCACTAGAAGGTTGTGGGGCTCTGATTCTTCTCATTAGCACATGTCACTGTGTCTTTCTGATTATAGGGGTTCTTGTGGATGTGAAGTGGCATCTTTTAGTTGTGATTTGTATTTTCCTGTAGACTGATGATGTTGACTATTTTCTTTGTATTTTTATTAGCCATTTACATATTTTCTCTATAGAAATGACACTTGTGTTTTTAAATTGTGTTGCCTTTTTTGTTCTTGACTTGTAAGCATTGTCTGTCTGTGTTGGAAGTTAGCTCCTTATCAGGTATGATTCCCAGTGTGGTCTCTCATCTGAGTTTGCCTTTCCACTTAACATTATAAACATTTTAAATTTTGATTAAGTCTGACTTGTCCAATTTTTTTAATCTTATGTTGCCTATGCTTCAAGTGTTATGTCTAAGAAAACTTTTCCTAATACACTATAGTAATCATTGGGCTTCAGATACCCACTTTCATTTTCTTTGCATGCACACAGAGCAGAATCACCCAGTCATACAGTAATTCCATCTTAGCTTTTTGAAGACCTTCTAGACTGCTTTCACAGAGGTTACACCATTTCACATTCCTGCTGGCTGTGTATAAGACTTTTTCCACAGCCTCTGTTCTTTTAATTAGGACCATCCTAGGAGTGAAGTAGTATCTCAGTTATAGTTTTAATTTACATTGCACCCATAACTAGTGATGTTAAGAACATTCAAGCACTGAAAAGATGCTTATCAAACATTTATACCGAAGTCCTTTGCTTCCCTTTTATTGGCGCTAGAGGTAGAAACCATGGCTTTGTGCATTTTAGGCAAATGCCCTACCATTGAGCTAAAGCCTAAGTCTTTGGTTAGACTGTTTATTTTTTTGTTGGGTTCTTTGCATAGTCTCAATACAAAGTTGTTATCAAATATGGTTTCCAAATACTTCTTATCATTCAGTAAAGGGTTTTGTTTGTATTTATTTATTTGTTTGTTTGCTTACTTTTGTTCATTTGTTTTTTGAAACAAACTTTGTAGCCCTGGCTGGCCTAGAACTTGCTATGTAGACCAAGCTGGGCTTGCTATGAACTCAAGATCTGACTGCCTCTCCTTTCCAAGTGCTGGGATAAAAGGTGATATCACCATGCCCAACTTTATTCTGAATTTTTTTGATAATTTCTTTAGATATACAAATACTTTTAATTTTTATGAAGTCCAGTCTGTTTATCATCTCTTTTCATTGCTTGTGCTTTTATTATTGTATCTGAGAGTCGATGGCCAACCTAAAGTAATGAAGATTCACACTTAGGTTTTCTTCTAACAACTTCATGGTTATAGTCATTTATCTGTTTTGAATTCATTCTTTTCCATGTGTATGTCCCTTTGCCCTGCACCCTCGATTGAAGAGACCATAGTGTTCGCATGGGTGGATTTGTTATGCCACCTGTCTTCCTACCACAGTGTTTATCTCCATTGGCTATCTATCTATCTATCTATCTATCTATCTATCTATCTATCTATCTAT
>LOEQ01000902.1:212780-225187 GCA_001685075.1 Bramus lutescens | reverse complement strand
ATCTATCTATCTATCTATCTATCTATCTATCTATCTATCTATCTAATCTATCTCCTCCCCTCTCTCTCTTTTAACCAGATTCCTTTTCTCTTCTAGGATGATGTTCTAAATTTTCCTAGGTTACAATGGTCTCTTCTTTCTTGAAAACTCCTAAATTTGGAGCATGTGTTACTGTTTCTGTCATTCTCCTACATCTGGTATAAGATGACCACGTTTAGAGTATATTTCTAGTAACAGAATTGGTCAAAAAACTCAATGTACAGTTTGTTGATTTTTAGTATACCCGTAGAACTGTGCAGCCATCACTTAATCCCAGTACATTTTCATCACACTGAAGAGAAATCCCATAACCAAAGACGTCTCTACTCTCCCAGCTCTAAGGGGAAGATGTTCATTATGTGTTTATGGCAGTAGACTGCTATCTTTTTATAATTCAAGACTCCTCTGATTTGCTCTTCCTGAGTAGGACTGGCTGCCTCTGCAATATCTAAAGGATATTAAAAATAAGAATCCGGGTCTTTCAATATGCCCGGGCCTTTACATTTAGCATGTCCCCTTTCTGGATCATATAGACTCCTTGTGAAGTCTGTTGTTGGTTTAGTGATGGCAAGAGAAAGTCCCTTGACTCTTCTGTGGGTAGTGTAGTGAGGGGACATTTTGTAGGGTGAACTTTATATATTCTAAATGTTTGGTCTCCTGGGGAAAGATGTTGTGCTCTGGCATGTTTTTCATGAAACACACTGGTCCTGTGTGAGGCTCGAAGAACATGTCATCCCTGTGACTGGCATGAGCTCTGAGCTCATGGTACCTCCACTGAGGAAAACTAGGGGAAGTGGTGCCAGCACTTAGAGCTGCCCTGAGCGAATGCCTGCTGGCTCCATGGTAAACACAGGCCTTTTAATAGGCTGGAGACAAAGTGACATTCAGAAGAAACAACATGTCGACAATTTCCTTAATAAATTTTGTAGGAACGCATTATTTCCACCTTGTGGAAATGTAGCTCTCTTAAATAATTGAGAGGCTACATTCATCAGTAGAGCAGTCAGTGGAGATCTCTGTGAGCTAGGGCAGCTCACGGCCCTTTGAAAGACTGGGTAATTGATATTTTACACAAGCAACCCAGCTGGTGTTGAGAATGTCTGTGAGGCATCACAGTCTCACTGCTCTCCTCTGCTGTCCAAACGTTGCACTCTAGTTGCAGCCACTGACCTGACAGGGCCAAGGGTCGCAGTTAATTGTGTTTTAGAATGGGTGTCAGCCCAGTCATTTGCGCTTGCTGTGGTCTATTCTGTGTGTTAACCAGCCGCAGCACAGACATACAATCTTGATTTTAGTGAAAAGCAATGATACTGAATTCAGTTCATTGGAATGTACCACGTAATAGTAACAAATGTTGAGAAAGCCAACAGAATGTTTATGAAATGTACAATGAAAGAAAGTCACCAGGCGGTGGTAGTGCAGGCCTTTAATCCCAGCACTTGGGAAGCAGAGGCAGGAGGATCTTTTTGAGGTTGAGGCTAGCCTCGTTGACAGAGCGAGTTCCAGGACAGCCAGAGCAGTTACACAGAGAAACCCTGTCTCAAAAAACAATAAACAAACAGAAAAAAAACCCACATACACAAAAAAGAATGAAAGAGCAAGTGCTAGAGAAGGCTGACAGTTCTGAGTGGTGACACTGGTGTGCAGGCTTGAAGGAGAGGCAGGTGCACGGCAAAGGAAGGAAGGACACCGGGGAAATACGAAGGTAAAGAAGTCTCAGCCCCAGAGAGAAGAACTCAGCCGCCTACTAAGTATTTTTTAGTGATGTCTAAGTTTGTGATTGTGTCAAAAGGCATCTGGACAGACGTTGGCTCTAAACTGTGACAGCCTATGTTCCTGATGAGCTTTCCCCCAGAGGGTTTGCCATCTCACTAGGGGTGAGAGGAAAGAGCAAGCGAGCGAGCAAGGAATGTGTGTGTGTGCCTGGATGGCACTTGTTGCTGAATGAAGATTTGTCATGATTTTAGCCTCCATGGCCTCCCCAAGTGCTATGGCCTTATTTCAGGTAGGACTTATTACGGCTTCAGTTTTTTGTTTGATTGTTTATTTTGCAGGTGGTTCCTGAAATGACAGAAATACTGAAGAAAAAATAAATCAAAATCATGTCAAGGAAACTATCAAAAGTATTCAGCTGAAATCATAGAAATTCATAATAAGAAGAAAGAAAATATGCTAACAGCAGCTAGAATGCCTTTTAATGAATCAATTATTATATTCCTTTTTAATTTTTTGTGGTCCTAAACAATTATTTTTGACATTTTCTAATTCTGTAATAAAATATATAATAAAGTTTTGTCATCCTTTAAAATTGTTATTAGAAACACGCCTAACTTCTTAAATAAAGAAGAATTTGAAGAAAGGGAATAAAATGCACTTCTAGCCAGGTATGGTTGCATTCACCTTTAATTGCAGCACCCCAGAAGGAGATGGATCTCTGTGAACCCAAAGCCTAGTCCACATAGCAAGTTCCAGCCAACCAGGGCTACATAGACCAAGTCATCAACATCACTTCTTCACTTGTCTTATTCACAGGTGCTCTCTGTTTTAGGCAAGATTATAAGCATGAAAATTCCTGTAGCCTGGTCACCCTAATATAATTGTTGAATGGCATATCCCAGAAGATAGCTGCTGTATTGGCAAATTCAGAGCTACAGATGCTTGACCACAAGGTACGAATGCTCCAGAAGTATTCTAGTTCTCAGAAAAACATAGCTAATGTGACAAAGTTGACCTGACTTAAGCCTGACCATGCTGAAAGTGTTTGGTTTAACTCAAAAGTTGTCCATTTCAGGTAGGGGCTCATCAGTTTATCAGACTTTGTGTCTGCAAAGGATGGGGAACGGAGAAGGAAGGACAGCTCTGAAACAATATAACCTTTTATACAGATAGTTTGGTACTACTATGAATGTTTAAAATTCTGCTCAGAAAATGCTCTGCCTTTTCCTTTTCTCTCTTCGTATTTTCCTTGTGTGGAGAAAAACAACCAGGCTCCTACATCATCCGTACATGTGGCCATCACTTGCACTCTGCTGCCCTAGGGTTCTGCTGCACCAGGAGCACTAGTCAGGTTGTATGCAGGTCTGAGACAGAGGTGGGTAAGGCTATGACCAGGCCTTCAGGAAGCCATGGGCAGGTATCTGGGGCCACATGAGTCATCTGCAGAGTAGAATAAGAGCTGCCAGCTGGGGTTGCACCTTGTGTTGAGCATGCAGCACCATAAGGAAGAGATAGGAAGTGAGCGGTGAGGGAAGGGCACCCGGTCCTCCAGACCCCATGTGGCCAGCCTGGCCCTTCCTCTGCTGCCTAACTGAGCCTATGTTGACTTGTCACCTGCTGCCAAGTGCTTTTGGGAGCCATGGCATTTTAGCCGTATAGTGAGGTGAGTGGGCTGCCGTAAAGTGGTGTCTCTTCACAAGTCATGAACACGTTGTTACCATGGGATCCTAGAATGCCAGAGCTGTGGCGTCCTCTGGCTGTGCCCCTGGTTGCCCAGGCTGACCTAGTGGGGTGCAGAGAAGAGAAAACCATAGTGAATTGCCTGGGCATTCATGGCTTCAGTCACCTCATGAAGTGATAACTTCATCTTTCTGTCTTTGGGGTACTTTCTTAGGGGCTTATCCATTTACCCTTCATCTCTTGCAGGGGCAGAAGCAATGGCAGATATGATGGCTGTAGTGGGACCCCCCATTGAGATATACTGGTTAAAAGGAGCACCCCAGGTAGCACCTTCTGACTTGAACTGATTGTCCTTTCTCCCACTGATTCCTCTTGTCCTTGAACCAGAATTTACTGGACACAGGTCATCTTCACCATAGCATTTAGCATAGTTATGTTACTTACCAGGCTGATAAGTTCTGAGAAATGACCAGTTTCTCCAGATATCATTGAATGTACAAACCTAGGTGCCACAGCCAACTCTACACCTAGAGTTTACAGTGTATGTATATATGTTCATGTGACTGGCAGCACATCAATTTGTTTACATCTGTCCCACAGCTGTGTGCTTAATATGTTGTGCCATGTTACTACTGGCAGCAACGTTGCAGTCTTACAGGACTCCTGTCACTTAAGTGTTCTGCAGTCCTTGGCTGTACTGTATTTGCTGTGCTAGCACTTCCTATTCCTCTAGTCATAATGATCATTAAATTATATTCTGCTTTTGGTAGTTTACATCAATAATTAGAACCTCTACAAAGTTATAGAACTTCAAATGCAGACTGTTAAACCAGAGCCAGGATTTGAAACTGGGCAGTCTGGCTTAAGAGTGGTGACTTCACTACAAATCTGAATCTCCCTCAACTCAAGGGACAGGGAGACCTGGCCTATATAGTGGTCAGCCTCAGACACAGCACTAAGTGATTTCCTGTCACCAGTGAAGCTTTGTGGTGGAGAGGCAGTGTTCTGGGCTAGTGTCTGCAGAATGATTTCATGGAACGGAAAAAGTCCCTCTGAGTGCCAACTGAGACTATTTCCGAAAGTCTGGGGAGATTGTTCAGGTAGTAAAGTGTTACATTAGCCATGAGGGCCTGAATTTGGATGACTGGTACCTTTTAAAAGGTCGCACCACTAGTGGGGAGATGGAGATAGGTGGATTCATGGGGCTTGCTAGCTTAACTAAATCGGTGAGCTACAAGCTCAATAAAAGACCCTGCCTCAGAAAAGTAACATGGAAAGGGAGTGAGGAAAAGATAACATGTCAGTTTCTGCCACACGCACATCATTGTACACACAACCATGTGCACACAAAAGTCAGCTGTGGGGGATGGGTTCAAGTGGAAACAATCCACAAGGCATGGTCTCAGGTACCCCTTTTATCTTCACTCTTTTAACTGAACTGTCAATTGCTGTTGCTCTGACTCTAGACCTCTGGAAGCAGTGGGGGAGGAGGCAAGGGCAATGTGCTTACTACCTATGTGTGTGCTTCCCTTTCCTGCTTGTCTGAGGTCTGGTCAGCCTCCTGTGGCCCCTGGGAGATTTGGCGACCTGTTTTCCTTTGCAGGGCAGCCCCTGAGAGGACAGAGATGTTCCTTCCCTCACACAGCCTGAGGCCCAGTGGTGACACTGCTCCCAGCATCACCCGGCCTGCTCAGCAATGCAGCAGGGAACATTCTTGCAGTGTTCCATGGCTCTGCAGTTGTGATGTATGGGAGCCACAGCCTAAAGTAGCTTTGGCTTTACATGACAGAGAGGACAGTGTGCTAGTCTGTTGAAGCATGGTCCCTGCCCTCTGAATTTTATCAGAAAAGATGAGAGGGGATGCAAAAGCAGAGCAGAAACACTAGGCATTGTCACTGAATATCCCCTGTGGGCCAGTGGTNGGGACTGGAGGCTTTACATTAACATATAGGGTGGAAAAGGAAACTGAGCTCGGGGTTCATGTGGATAGCTGAGGCAGTGAGGGGCAGAAATGTAATTTTGAAAGTGTGGGTTAAGGGAAGCCAGTTTGACAAGTTTAGCCTTTTCCCTCTTAAACCAGTGTTTCTCAAACTTTGCTCTCAAGGAATACTCCTATGATGATTCTGTGGAAGTGTACCAGACAGAAAAGGACAGTTAACCGATAGCGCTGTGCTGATATGAAGTCCTTGCACATCCTTGCAAAAACTTTGCTGTCTGTGTCCTTTGTTTTCTAGGCAATGTGAGCAGATACCCAAATGAATGGGCAAGAAGTTTAGCCTGCCACTCCATAGCTTTGGTTTTTTTCTTGACATATTGGGTAATTTTGTTAAATATTTTAAAAATCCTTCCTGCTAGTTGATGACTATTGTTTGAATGTTTGAGAATTAATTATGTTAGCATATTGGGCAGAGATTGTGGCTTATCCGATAAAATGCTTGCTACACAGACATGGGGGCCAGAGTTTGGGTCCCTGGAACTC
This sequence comes from Bramus lutescens, assembly GCA_001685075.1. Lineage (NCBI taxonomy): Eukaryota > Metazoa > Chordata > Mammalia > Rodentia > Cricetidae > Bramus > Bramus lutescens. The sequence goes on along the minus strand of LOEQ01000902.1, from coordinate 219,273 downwards.
ATGTGAAAGCTGGGCAGGTGCAGTGGCCACCTACAAGAGACGGGATCTCAGTACTAGCACCTAACTAGCTAAACTAGTTTAGTGAGAAACCATGCCTTAACAAATAAAGTGGAAAGCCAATGAAGAAAACGCCCAGATTTCAACTTTTCAACTTTGGGCATACATGTGCATGCACACGCGCGCGCGCGCGCGCGCGCACACACACACACACACACTGCATTCATACATGCGTACCACACACATGCAAAATCAAAAATCAGTCGAGTGTTCTACAAAGAGCTGTATGACCTAAGGCCCTGCCACCTGAGGAGGTTGTGGCAATAGAGCCACTGAGTTTTTGTGGAAGGCCCATGACCTACCTGGACGACTAGCCAGACCTGGTGGTGTCTCCACGAGGATGAAGGGAAACAAAGATAGAAGCCATTTGGAGGTAGTTACAGGAGTCCTCTGGCTTCATGCCCTGAATGGCTTTAGCTGAAAACTCTTTGGCTACAAAATGGGTCCCCAGAGACTGTGTAAATGGGTCCAGTACTGTGGGTGAGGCTGGCAGAGAGCAAGCTTTTCCTCTCAGGATAGCAGGGGAGCCAGGTTGCCGCCAGAGCCTGGGCGTGTCTGCGCCGGCTGGAGGACTGGAAACCCCAGCCATAAAAGCACCTTATGTTCTCATTCTGAAAGAAATGCTCAGCATGGCTATGTTTCATGCTGTCTCTGAGTAGGGGTTTTGTTTTGGTGGATATAAAATGAGCTTGACAAAGTGGGAAACCCAGAGAACCCTATTGATTGTGCCAGATGGGTATAGTTAGCTGGAGGCTTGACTGATAATCCTGTAAAAAAGAGCATATTGAGGGATATACTATCAGGATTCCATGTAACTGTAGATTTTGGGGAACTCTGAGAACCTGAATGAAGACTGGCTGATAACCTTGGCTTTTACACGGGCATACACCATCCCACTGCTGGGTAGGGGAGAGATGGAGAAAACCACATGCTCAAGAGTTTGACCCAGGTCACAAATAAGCTAAAACAGAAACAGAATTTTTGGCAAATGTGACTTTCTAAGACTGGATTACATGCTGGACAATCTCTAGTGCCGCTGTCTCAAGGCTGCTGCCTTCTGCATGAAGGGCTGAGATAATGGCCAGAGATGTGGACATTGACATGTGGGACCCACACTGGACTCTGGAGGTGCATAGCCTTGCCACTGTCCCAGCTGCTTCCATACCCCACCTTCGGGGGCTTCCTCACCACCCCCAGTTTCTAGGACTTTTGCCCTCTATGTCGGGGGCTTCCTCACCACCTCCAGTTTCTAGGACTTTTGCCCTCTATATCGGGGGCTTCCTCACCACCCCCAGTTTCTCCAGGATTCTACTCCGGGTACATGGCTTCAGAGCTGCAAGCCTGGCCTTAGTAGCAAGAGGCAGTGGGGGCATTGGAGCTTCCTCTGGAGGGGCTGGCACTTGCTTTCCGTGCCATCCAGTATGGTAGGACAGAGGCCTTGGGAGATTTGGCTTGCTGGGTATCACCTTCATTACCTCCCACAACTAATCACATTGGTCAAGCAGTCAGGGCAGACACTACTTTCCTCTGGGTTCTCCAGAAGCTTCTGCTGCTGTCTTTGTGTTGGGCCACCTGGGGACATTTAGGCTGATCACCCAGACATCTGGTTCTACTGCTCATATGTCTCTGAGGCAGGGTCATTCACTGGGCTAGACCCTATTTATTTTTCTCTTTTAATTTTCTTCTCTATTATTAATAATAATGATTCTTATTATTTGAGACACCACCTCACTCTTTAGCCCAGGCTGGCCTGGAACTCACTATATATCCCAAACTCATGGCTCTCCCCTGCCTCAGCTTCAGTGTCAGGACGACAGACATGACCCTCCATGCCTGATTTTCTTCCCCATTTAAACTCCATTTTCATCATAGGTAAGATGTAGACAGATCTCATACTATATGGGTAAAGACAAGAACTCTTTTTTGAGAGTTTTGTATGCCCAAGAAGCTTTGCCGAGCCTCTTAGATGCATGGTCTCATTAAAGTCTCATGAATCCCCATACTACAGATGAGAAGACCAAATCCGACATGGTTTCCAGCCTGCCTGAGGACTTGGGACTAGTAGTAACTTTAGACAAACGCCTTACCAGGGGACCCAGCTGGGGTGGTCTGGAGTAGAGAGATGTGGCAGCTAGCCAGGTTCAGAGGGCAAAGCTGAAACAGAAAGGTACATCTGAAGCAGAAGGGCCAGCATAAACAAGCACAGAGGATCCCAAGCACAAGCTGACTCCCTTCCAGAGGCCTCTTCTAGGCTGCTGTTCTGTGCTTTGCTCAGTATGTGGGGCCAGGGGGAGGGGGCTGTGCAGCAGTGTGGGTCCAATCTGCTTTCTCCTGTGGCACTGTCCCAACCAGGACCCACAGTCCGTGCCCCTTCTTTAAGCAGTGTAGGCGGAGGTGAGTCCTCCTAGTTACGAGGCCTAATTGATGTTGGGGAGGCTCCTGGAGCGTGGGGTGGAAGGTGCGCTGTAATCTCCGGCATGGGGTTCTGCCACACTCATCACAGTGTTTAATGTCCTGGCTGACCTCCTGGGTAGTCAATTTCATTTGGTTGTTCAGGGTGAATAGGCAGCCTGCTAAGCTGTAGCCTGAGGCTCTGTATGAAATTATGTCAGCATGGTGTCCTTGGTAGCTGGTAATAAATTAGCATCAAGTGTTCCATCATTTTCTTTGGATAATTAAATTAACTATGCATCAGGAGATAAAAACCAAGCTTTTGAGCAATAGAGCCAAGGAAAGAAAAATCTGCAATATTATGATTTATTTCCTTGGTGAATGTGAGGTAGGTTTAGAACCGGTATTGGGGAAGGAAATGGCAGGCATCTCTTTTCTGAAACTGGGTGGCTTGGAGGTACTGTTTACAAGGGAACAATGTGCCAGCAGCAAGAGCTCAGGAGCTGGCTGCTGGAGCTAGCAGCCAGGGTACCCATCGGTCCCACCCACCTCCCTCCCCACTCTGAACTAGCAGCAGCATCAAATGAAATAACGGAGCATCTCCTGGGCATCCTCCCCAGAAGTGCTGAGCGTGCGCTGGCAGAAGTGCACCCCAGGCATCTATTATTAATAAGGGTGCCTTCAGCTTGTGTTTCCCTTGAAACGCTCTCAGAGGGCTTTCCCTTCCATTATGTCATTAGTTATCCCAGCAACCCTCAGGGGTGGGGCACATGCAGTCATTATTCTGCTGGGGAGGGAGGAGCTCAAGGGTTTTCTCTGAGTCACAAAGCAAGACAGAAACAGGGCTGGAATCCAGATGCTCAGGCCTTGCACACTGTAAGGGACAGTGGCACCTGAAGTTGGAGTGGGCAGGGGATGAGCAGACCTTCATCCCAGTTCAGATACCAAGAGTTAGGAGCTTTTGTTTAACCCTTAACCCACAATACCCTGAGCCCTACCTATACACATTGTAGATAGGGCTCAGGGTACTGTGGGCTTGAACCTCTCATCTGGGGCTCTCAACAGCTCCCAGGGAAAATGCCCCTAGCTCTCGGGCCTCTCGTTAGTGGCAAGAACCTTGCTGTCTTGACTGGCCCAGGCTGGTCCTGGAGTGAGAGGGGACTTCCTAGGCTGTGAAGGAAATGAATATATTATAGCAACCTCCACAGAGTGTGTGAGCTGCTGTGCCCTTTCCCCTCCCCATCTATGTGACTTGACCTGGAAAGTTAGGTTCTTGGTTTGAATCCTTGCTGGGGGCTCAGGAGGCTAACGAGTCATGCTATTCAAAGGCAGCCTTCCAGCCCCTAACCCTGAGAGGCTTCTGGCCAGGGCTGCAGGGTTGGCTGACCAAATACTGCTGGCTCTAAGCCTTGTTGTCCTTACTTCTGGATTCAGCATGTCAGGCTGTCACAAAGTTCTCAGGGCTCCAAAGACAAGGCTGAGCAAGGAAGCCAGCCCTCTAGGGCACAGCAGGCTGCAGGGCACTAAGGCTGGAGTCTGAATTATGTCTCTAGCTTTGCTGTTGGGACCTGGTTTGATCACCACATGGCATCGCACCCAGAGAGTCCTGTTACTAGGTAACTGTCTGTAACGGGGACCAGTTATCACACTGTGCCTGTACTTTCTCCCCTGCTTTGCAAGGGAAGTAGAGCCTAGTTTGCAGGGCTCTGCTGAGGGAGACGGTCAGAAGTGGCTGTCCCCACAGTCATTGCTGTTGTCACTGTATTCCTACACCAGGCAGCAACTGCTACCTAAGCTGCCCCTTCTGTGGGAGTCTCAAACAGCTCCCTTGGGATCCCAGACTGGGCTTTTCTGAAGCAGTAATGAGAAAGGAGCTGCTTCTCTGGGCTGGAGACCTCCTAAGGAGTGCTGGCTCTCCTCCACAGGCCCCCAGCTATAGCACTCTGGAGAGCCATGAACACCAACACCAAAGCTTTTATCACAGGTCTCCAGTAACTGCCTCAGAGTATTTCTGTGATGAGGGTATAACTGAGGCTTGGTGCCTGCCTTCTCTCCTGACAGGAGTTCAGAGAAAGAACCGCAATGCTGTCTGGCACCCTGTGTATGCTCACAATACCAGAGGCAGCCATCTCTGCATTCCAGGATCTGACACCTAACACCAGAGTGTGACTCCTCTACTCTCTGCTGTTCCCCTCCCCTGCACTGTATATGCAGGGATGCCCAGACCCGTCAGGCTCTCTTTCTCAGCCCCTATACTCTTCCTCTTGCTGATCCTCTCTGGACAGTCATCCCACTGCAGCCACGAGGGTTCACCGTGAGTTCTTCTGCAGCATATTGCATGAACATCACTTCAAGCCACATGCAGGACCACAGTGACCTGCCGGCCCCACTGATTTTTTCTGTAACCTCCACATGACACTACCCTGCTGATACACCGTCTAACACTAGACTCCTTCCTGCCCTCGCAGGCCTCCACCTCCTGACGTGTGGCTGCGCCTCTGCTGCACAGCTGGCTCACCATCTCCACCCAACATTCTCTTTGTTCTATGGGTCTGAGCTGGCTCCCTGCTCACGTTTTCTGAAAGTGGGATGGTTTCGCAGCTCAGTGTAAAAACTACTCCATGAAAAAGTGGTATTCTTGTTCTTTAAAACCTCCGTGTCAAGGTTTCCTCCACAGCTCCGTGGTTCATAGCTGGAGCTCAGTTCGCGGCAGAGGCGGGTGCTGGCTGCAGCTGATCTGCAGCGCTCATCTGGCCCACGTCCTGGTTGGTGATCTGCTTGATCAGCTGCACTAGCTCAGGACTGGGGACAACAGAGCCCGGCAGAGTAGCAGATGGATGAGGAAGGTGGCTGCTTTCAGTCCTGTGGGGTAGGTGACTGGTTACTGACCCTGCAGGTCCAGTCCTGCAGACGGCAAATCCTGTAGTACCATCGTGGCCCATCATGATACAGAAGATTGGAATAGCCTCACCTCCAAGTGCTTGGGGGAACACTGGGAGGACACGGATGCCTAGCCAGGTGCCAGATGTCCCTCCACTAGTGCTGACCTGAGGACATTTCATATGGACATCAACTGACTTCACAGGGTCGCTGAAGTATGGGAAGGACCCCGAAATGCTGACTGGTGACCCAACCTGTCTCCGAGGCTGCTGTCCTCACAGAAGCCTCCCCAGAACAGGCCTGACTACTCCCGTCACATGCCAGTTGGGTATCCTTCAACACCTTTGTCACCCTCTTGTTCAATTAGAGGATGGACAAAGGTAGACAAATGTATGAGATGCTAGCTGCTTTTTCTTCTCAGAAGGCAATGGGAGGAGAAAGGGAGTGAAAGCATGGGGACAAAGGGTGGGTATCTACACAGGACCAATAGGAGAAAGGAAAGGATCCAGGGCCTGTTTAGCTGTAGGCCTCTCCTATTCTAGAGAGGCAAAGTTGTTACTTTCCCTTTCTTGTGGCTTGCTTGTCTGTCTGCTCTCAGCAGCATGTAGAGGACTAACTTAACAAAGCGTATATCTAGGACCCTATGCCTCCCCAGCAGTTTCCCAGGTAATGGATAGAGGCTGGAGATGAGGACTGTGTGATCTCAATGCCTGTGCTTCCTGCCTGGCGTCTCCAATTCTTCTCTCTCCTCTGTGCAGCTAGCTTTTGTTTCTGCCCCATCATGCCCTGGCACTCCTGCTTGCTATGACATAACCAGACAAGGAATAGGAGCATTCTTTTTCTCTAGACTAAGGGCAAAAGTGTCACTCGGGTGCTTATCATGCTCGCTTAAGATCATAAGCCTGAGAAAAGGGGGCCAACGGGAACGCTTACTCCCGAAGGATTTTTGAATGAAGGATCATATAATATTAGGAATTCATTAAAGTCATAGGATATTGAAGAGTCATATCAATAAGAGCAGATATTTGGAACTCCTTTCATGGTTGTTAATGAAAAAGGAGAGGACATGGGTACCCATGCCCACCTTAGGAAACCCTTCAGAGGATGCTCTGGAGAGGGGGCTATAGATCCCCTTTCATGTCATAGATGTCTCAGCAGCAGCAGA
>LOEQ01000902.1:198759-210906 GCA_001685075.1 Bramus lutescens | reverse complement strand
TCTCTCTCTCTCTCTCTCTCTCTCTCTCTCTCTCTCTCTCTCTGTGTGTCTCCCATCTAGGAGGGACCTCAGACTGTTCCCTACTCTGGGCTGTACTGCAGTGGCCTCTAACATCCTCCTCTCACTCCTTCGGCCCTTCTGCTCCTCCAGATGGTCCTGCAGATGGGGCACTACATGGACTGCCTGATAGAATGTTGCTGAAACCTGCTGAACTGCCCCCAGGAGTCCACCTCATTAAAGTCCCTTCTTTCTTGGATTGACAGCTCCTAGACTCCACCCCCTGTCAGCAGGAAGCAACCAGAGTAGCCATTGGCCCTCCCCCAGCAGCAATCAGTGTCAGGGGAGTGTGTAGGAGGGGTAGAGGGACATAAGTAAATAAGGGAAGGGAAAGAAATGCTGAGAAGACATGCAGCCATGCATGGGGGAGGACTTGGGGAGGGTGGGGGGTAGGGGGATGGTATAGAACCAATAGGGGGAAAAGCCAGGACCCTGGGGCCCTGTAAAATACCCAAGTCTGCCCATTTAGCAGACTCCCAGCCCTAGGCCCCTCCCAATTCTAAGGGATAAAACTGTTATTTTCCCTTCCCTGCGGCCTCCTCTTCTGTCTTTCATGATTGTTCAATTCTTTTTTGGTGCTAGGAACAAACTTGGCAATCCTCCAGTGCCCCCATTATCTCATGAACCCAGAGTGGTCTTGGCCTACTACACAGAGCAATTTTCCTCCTTTTCTGTGGTTCATTCGCTTTTTCCAGCGTGGCTCTGTGCTTAGGCTGCTCCCTGGGCCTCTAAGTACGACCCAGGTCTAATAACCTAAGAAGCAGGCAGAGGAGCAGGTGAGGGACCGCTGCCCTGCCAGGGCTAATTCGGTGGGCCCCAGGAGCTGGAAGACACGGGGCCCACTGCAGCCAATGCAGGTAGCACACTGATACTGCAAATACCTATAAAGAGCAAAGAGGAGAGAGATTTGAGAGTGTGAGCCACTGCATAAGTGACTGTTACTCCCACACTGGTCCTCTGGGGGGTGGGGGAATGGATAGGAACCCTTAAACGGGCAAACTTTACCTTCCTGACGCCACCCCACACATAAGAGAAAACATGATGATCACAGTCACAAAACTGTGACCGTTTTGGGGCAGGGGAGATGAGAGCATCCTGGGAGGATGTGATGGAGCAGGGCAAGCCAGAGAGGTTAGGCTGGGGTGAGTCTGCTGCAGTCCAGCCCCTTGGAGGACATGGACCTCAGCAAGGCTAGGATGGGAGCTGGGGTCAGGTAACTTGGGAGAACGACCAAGGATGGGCAGGGGAGCTGGTGATGTCATACAGGTGTGTGGCTGGGCAGCTGGCAAAATAAAAACTATTACTGTGGACAAAATTTTGAACTCAGAGCGCTGGACCAGGTTGAGTTTGAGGCCCCCAGGGGTGGAGCCCTGGGTCCAGTGGCTGCTTGGGAGTTGCCAATGAGGGAAGGACAGCTGTGAGCTCCATTCTGCCAGGGGGTGGGGGAGGGGAAGCACCCACTGGCCTACATAGGTAGGTGGAGGGTTGTCCCCTGTGTAAAGGCATTGAGGCTGCCAGAGAGGAGACAAAGCAGCCTGGGTAAGCAGGTGCCCGGCTAACTCTGCCCCCAGTGAGCTGTTCTAGACAACTTCCCTTGGACTGGCAACCAAACAAAAACCACCCGAAAGTCTCAGTGCAGCTGGTTTTTATTATTAAAGCCAGGGTCATAAAATGGTTGCCCCTGCCCTCCCATATCCCTCCCGCCTCAAGATCGTCCCTTCATGGCCTGTGAAGACTTGGAAATGTCCATGCTGAAATGAGAGAATGCTGGGTGAGATAGGCTCAGATGTGGTCTCTGTGATTGTGTCGGCTCCCCCAGCATTCCTGGAAAGACGGCTTGGGGTGAGGCTGGGCAGCCCCAGCTCACAGTGCTGTTCCCGAGAATCCGGGGTGGGGCATCAGGAACGAAGGCAACAAAATAGGCTGAACTGGCCCCCACGCTCTACCCTGCTGAAGCTGGGCCATAGGCTGGTTTTTGTAAAAATGATTTAAAAAAAAAAGAAAACAAAACAAAAAACAAACAAATAAACAACAACAAAAAACCCAAACCCCAGCCATGAGCACCTCTCCTGAGTAGGGCAAGAGGAAGCCCCAGCTCTGGACTCTGAGGTTGGAGGCATGTGGCCTCTGCCTGGCATCACCTCCCTGGAGGCAGACAGCACCCTGAGGGAGGCCAGGCGGGATCCTGAGCCCCATTTGTGGTCCTGAGTGGCCTCTGGGGTCTTGAAAGAGCTTCAAGATGGCTGTCTCCCCACTTTCCACTCAACAAGCCTGCAGACTCTCTAGGCCTCAGGAACCCTATGCAACTTGGGCTCTTTGGATTCCAAAGATCTGAACTTCTCCTCCAGCCCAGCTGTGGGCTGCAAGTGGATGACAGGCTTGATCTGAAGAGCTGGGAGAGCCTCCTGGTTCTTCTGGTTGAACAGACTTACCCTACGCTCCAACTCAGGACTGGTCTGGGCTGAGCCTGCCGGGGTAGGCTGGGCCAGGGGTGCTGGGTCCAAGGCCTTATGGGATGGGCAGGGGTCCTTGGACAGGGAGGACATCANCAGGGAGGACATCAGGTCCTGGACAGTGGCTTCTGCCACCTGCTGCTGAGGGGGTGGCAGCAGTGGCAGGGGACAAGGTCCTGGCTCAGAGGACGGCTCTTCTCGGGGGGTGCTACAGTCTGTGGAGGAGCCCAACGTCTGACTGCTGGCACTCTGGGCCCTGGTGACTGACCCACAGGTTGAGTGGGAAGTGGTCTCCGAGGTGTCACTGGTGCAGGTGCTGTGGCCACTGAACTTCAGAGGCAAGTCAACCGAGAAGAGGTCTGAGGAGATGTTGGGCTGGTGGATGTCTATGGCGGCTGTAGTGACTACACACACTGCTGGCTCTGGGACCCCGCTGTCTGCAACAAAGGGAATATTGGTCATACTTTGCCTCTGCCCACCTTGCTGAACTCTGAAGCCCAGTGTGGGACTGGGCAGTAAGTGTGGCCAGGCCTTGAGAAGTAGCCATGGTGAGGCCGTTGAGAACCCAGGTCACTATCACTGTGTGAACTGAGAGAGATGGATGTCAATCCACCTTGACCCAAAGTTCAGACATGTGACACTCAACCAATTACCCATGAAGAGGGGCCACAACACTTCACAGAGGAAGCTTTAGAGGCCAGCTAGTGCCCTGCCCTTGAGGCCCAAACTGCTTAGTCAGCAGAGGCTGCTGTCTTCTGGATGCTGGGATGGTCTGGGAGTACAGACTCGGGCAGCTTGCTGTGGGTCATTAGTTAAACTAAGAGGCAAAAGTGTGTCCACAATAGACTTACCTAGCCCATTTCAATCACCCCAGAAAGCCTGTCCCAGGAAAAGCATTCTGTTAAGGAGCTGTTGAGTTTATTATTGTTGTTGTTGTTGTTGTTGTTATGTATACATGCACATGAGTGTAGAGGTGCCTGCCCGAGTATATGAAGGTGGAGGCTAGGGGTTGAATTGGATGTCTTCCTCTAATACCCGCTACCTTATTTTTTTGAGAAAGGATCTCTCATGGAGACTGGAATTTACCAGCTGGCTAGCCAGAGTGCCCCTGGGATCCACCTTGTCACATTGAAGGCGTTTTAACTGGGGGCAGGCACATCTGAGTAGTCTGCTTTCTGTAGACTGATGAGCCACGGGGCAGTCAACATTCAGCAGCTCTCTTCTCTGAGAGGCACTGGGGGTGATGGTGGACTACTCTGGGTGTAGAACTATAGGTTTCTCCCCCAAGTTATGGGGAGGGGCCTGAGATGATGGGTCAAGGCTGGAAGACCAGCAGTTTGGATGAGGCTAGGAGAAAGCAGAAAAGAGAAGAGTCGCCTTAGGGGGGTTAAATAGTGGAGAAGGAAAATAATCAGATACAGGTCACATTGCATATAGTCTGTACTTATAGTGGACAGTGCAAGAATTTTAAAGACCATGAAATACAAACTCAGTGTTTAAGGCTTTGGTTACAGAAAAACAAGATGCTAAAAGATCTGGGTATAAAATCAATCTTGCCCCCCAAAGAAAACACACAAGGTGTCCCCTAAGGTTTCAAGGGTATGAAGAAAGCATAAAGCATGTCAGGCCTGCTGTCCCTTTAAGCAGTTAGGTTGAGTAAGTTTGCTTTCCCTCAGGGCCACCTGAGCATGTCTCCAGTTGGGATGAGAGATCACTTGAGTTCTGGATTACAGCCCCCTCCCTCAGTAGGTTTCCACACTCAACCGTCATGGGTCAGAGACTGATTGCCCCGACCTTGGCATCTGCAGGCTCAGCTAACAATCTGCTGTGTATTGAACTCCAGATGTTTGGATCCTGAGCTCTGCCATCAAAGTCTACAGGGTCACAATGATAGGCCCTGCTACCCGAAGTCAGGCCAGACTGTACCTAGCCTTGGATTTAGGGCTTGCTGGGTCACAGCTGTCCTGGGGCTGCATAGTTCATGCAAACAGTTCCAACCCAGACTTACCACTGCTGGGCCCGTTGTAGTACTGGCTAATGTAGCTGTTCATGTCGTCTTTCGCCATGGCTTCTACAGAGATGAGGACAGAGAAGGGTGCATGCATTATGTCACTGTTTAAGCTAAGCCGCCCTCTCTGAGCCGTTGTAAAATGGGGGGAGCGACAGCTACATTACTGCATTATGACAAATACTATAGAGCTTAATAGGCAGGCCAGGTTCCCAAGAGTGGAGCCGGCCGCACAGAAGACATTTGATACATGCCCATGGAAGGCTGTGGAGGCTGCCAGGGACTTGCACACCCTCAGGCTTATCTGCCCGCTGAGGTTTGCAAGTAACAAGACCTGAGGCTACCTTCTGAGACACCTGGGTTGGCTGCTGAAGCTGGGCCACCTTCAAATCTGGAGGCAGAGTGGTAGAGGAACCGATCTTAAAAGTTTCCTTGGCCTCTTGGTCTTGAAACACTTGTGGTCAGAGGTGTGTTCTGTGGCTGACGCCAGGCCCTGCTCCTGCATCAGCTAGCACAGATTCTCTGGCCATCCATAACCTTTGCTATAATTGCTGTCTATTCTGCTACTGCATTGGGAAGCAGAAGTGACTGTTCCCAGCAAGTCGTGGTGGATCTAGGGCCAAGGGGTCAGACAGAAGGGGCTGTTCACTTAATCAGGTGCTGTTTTCTGGTGCCACCATTTACCTACAGTTTGGTCAGGTCATGACCCCTTGCTGGACCTCAGTGTCCTTGTTATATGAAGGTCCCTAGCAAGGCTCTTACAGACTGATGTAGCTGGGCTTCATGGCTAGATGGCCCTGATAGCCCAAAAACACACAGGGAAAGATGGTTCCAGAAGCATCTGTCTCACCCTGCAGCCCCAGAGAGGAATCATGCCTCCTGCCTACCCAGACCTCTCATTGGGCAGAATAGCGGGGAAGAATCTGCTACCTCTTCAAGGAGAGTCTGCCATGACCCATTGCTGGGCAACCTTGACTCTTTTGTGTTCTTCAGGGCCACAGTGTACCTATCCCTCTGCCAGGTGTTAAAGCAAGGAGTTTCTGCCTTGGGAGCAGGGTCAGGGGCTGGGAGGGCAATCACCCCTCTGTGGAGCAGGGACTCTCCATCTCACCAGGAAATGCACACCTACTAAGTGCAAGGCTTTACTGAGCCTGCAACTGCCCTGCTTCTGGGAACCAAAGCTAACCCCACAATGACTGTAATCCTCACCACTGCCCTGCCAGACTGTGATTACTTAATATACGGGTCCTTTTAAAACTAAATAATCATGTCCCTGAAGCAGCCTCTACCCTGCAAATGTGTTTAGCAACTCCATTTGCTGACTCACACCAAGCTCTGGGCCAACATAAACCCTGCTCTCCTCTTTAGGCAAGACCAGCAATGGCCCTGCAACACACTGCACTGCTGTAACCCCTACCCAGACCCCTCACCACCGCCCCAGACCTGGGTGGGGGGTAGTGGCAGCCTGGAACTGCAGTGTGCCGAGCAGCCTGGTGAGGACATCCCACATCTCAGCCACCAAGGTGCCCCAGCCCCATTTCCCTAATCTGAGGCCTACATGTCTGAGGATGTCACATCTTTACCAGGCTGTTGTTAAAAAATAAGCTCAGTCAGGTGACTGTCAGCCAAAACCTTGCTCCTGAGCACTGACTGGTCTGGCCATCTGTCCCTGGACACCTGGATGACCTCCAGCTCCTGTGACTCAACAAGTCCAAAGAGAATCCATGTTTTCTCTCCCCAGTCCCACAGCCTTCACCTTGGTTAATGGTTCCCCATCCCAGCAACAGTTCCTGGCCACTGCCAAGTGCCTCCACACTTTCCTTAACAGCACCCCAACTTCCATCAACAGTGTGGCTGGTCAAGAGACTGTGACCCCTCTGCCAAGGCTTTGCTTCTAGACTTAGCTGGGGAACCTCATGGCTTCTTCTCTAGGCTTTGCCTTGCTGATCCACTAAATGTATTAGATGCCAATCCTGGTTGGCGGGTGGCCACTGGGGTCCTGGTCAGGGTGAGAACCTGTGCTGCACAGGTGTTTCGAAGTCTGAGGCCTACCCTGTCTCCTCTAGTGCTGAACTTGGCACTCTATGTTTCATGAAGGCTCCTGAATCCCATCCTCCTAGAAAAGGACCCTGGGGCTGTCCCCATCCATACAGGAGATACAGAGCCTTTAAGAGCAGGGGCCACAGGTCACTCAGTTCTCTTGGTATTTTGGTTTGACATATGTTGCTGTGGGACAATGGTCTGTCATTTATATTTTAAATAAACACTGATTGGCCAGGAAGTATAGGTGGGGCAACCAGACAGGAAGTAGAGGCGTGGCAACGAGAATTCTGGTAAGAGGGAAATTTCAGTCTGCAATTGTGACCCGGCCGCAGAGGAAGCAAGATAGCAAAATGTGACTGCCTCACCAAAAACGGTATCAAGCCATGTAGATAAAACAGACAAGAATTATGGGCTAATATATGTTACAAGAGTTAATAAGAAGCCTGTACTAATAGGCCAATCAGTTTATAACTAACGTAGACCTCTGTGTGATTCTTTGGGACTTAAGGGCTGTAGGACCGGGCAGGGACAGAAAACCTTGGTCAACGGCCTGTCACAGATCTTCAGGGCTTCCAGACCTTTTCTTCCCTCTCAAGAGGCCACAGGGACACCATGTAATGCCTTCTGCACTGTCACCCTGTGTCCTCCCTCTTCCAACTCAAACACCAAACAGGAGGCTTGTGACCAGTGTGAGGTAGGGGTGTGAGGCAGAGGAATGCCTGAACCACACAGCCAGCTTCACAAGGCACTGCTCACCTTCCACCTCATGTCAAGCCCTTCCTTCAAGGTCTGTTAGATTTAGCACTGAGGAACCCTAAGGCTCTGTGGAAGCAACTCACTGAGAATTGAGTCTGACAGACCTTGGTTGTGGGGTGAGAAGGGGCAAACATAGGCTTCAGATGAAAACCATCTGGGGTGGACACTTGCTGTGTGGTCTTAGGCAAATCTCTCAGCCACTCTGGGCTTCTGATTCCTCACCTACAAAGTAGGGGTGACAACTGCAAAGCTGTTGGGGGGCTATACAGCTAGAAAACCCCCTGAGTTATCCAGCCACAGACAGTCCTCACAGGCCCCACTCCTTGGCCCACAGCACTCCTGCTGGCTCTGAACTCTCAGGACGCTTCTGAAGCAGACACTCATGCCTAGGAGTAAGCACTTTGCAGACACAACCTGCCTAATTCCTAGAAAGCCTCTCTGAGTTCAGAGGTGGCACTGACTCCCTTGACCAGAACCACAGACCTGCAGGTCAAAGAAGAAGGAGAAAGGCTGGTGAGGTGGCTGGGCCAGGCCTCCTGGAGATAAAGAGATGGCTAAGCTCCATACTACTGGAGTGGCAACAGTGCTTGGCACGGAACCACACATCCCAGCGCCCAAGAGGCTTTGCCCTGATTCCTACTCCCATACTCCCATTCCTCCAGGACTCAGTTGTCCTCACTGAGAGAAGATGCTAATGTCCAAGCACCTGCCGCATGCCAGGCCTGATGGCAGCACACACGACTGAATCCCCACGCTTTCTCCGTGAAGAGCTTCTGGGACTCTCAGACCAGACACGCTGCTGAACCAAGTCGCTCAGAAAGCACCACGACTTTTAGGATGGCAATAGCAGGGACTTGAAACTCAAGGTCCTATGTAACTGTACAGATCAAGAAGATAGCCCTGCCCAGGGAGGCAAAGTGACCTTCAAGGCTGAATTGGGATTCAAGCCGGACCTGGGTTCTAAACTCACTCGGGCTACTTCAAATGCTACTCTGTGTCAGGCTTTCTTAAGTTTATCCAGCAAGCCCTGGGTGTCCTATGGTCCCCAGCACTTTTATCAGGCCTACACACTTGGGGCCAGCAAGGGTTCCTTGTGTCCAGGAGCACAGGTCCCGTCTCCTCCAAGACAAACCCTGGGGCCAGCTCAATTTCCTGCTCCTTGCTGCTTGGCAGAGGGAAGGCCAAGGGCAGACTGGACAGAGGCACCTCTGTGGCTGTTTCTCTGGACACTGGTGCCGCAAGGGGGATGCCAAAGTTGTGATATATGGTGAAATCCGTGGCACCCCTACCAGGAGCTGTAATTCATAAGTTACGGACGAGTTTCAAGACTAATAAATTTGGGAGAGAAGTATTAATGACTATACAGGGGCACTGTGAACTTGGCAGGCCCAAAGCCTGGAACTTTGTAGCCCTGGTTTTAAAAATGATTTGTGCTAAAGCAAGTCTAAACAGAAGCCGGTCGGCACAGTCTGACTGTGACCTGCTGGCAACTTCGGGAAGCTCTTCCCTCTCAAGAGGAATGAGGCTGGGCTGGGGCTGGCTCTGGAGCTCTGGCCCTCCACAGCAGCCCTCCCCCACTTAAAGAGTGACAGCCAGAGGTGATGCTGGCCATGTCCCAAGGCTCCTGTGACTCACTGCTGTGTCTGCAGGTTAATGCCTGGATTTTCTGTGTCCTCCTGTGCATGCAGAGGGCCTCTGAGTCCTGCTAGCCTGGAAGTCACAGCTACTAACAAATGTTGCCCTTTCTTAATCTTCAGAGTGGCCCAGGATGTTCTTTGCTCATCTGACTGTAATTTCTAATGTCATGGAAATCCCACCCTGGACATGGCTCTTGGTCAGAGAGGAATCAGCTGGGGGATGCCCCGAGTCCTTGGACTACTACAGGCCATGAATCATGGAGGCTTCTCACAGCCCCTGCATCCTGCCCTCTGCTTCCGAGGCACTCACTGACTGTGCCACTGAGGGTTCTGGGGACAGCTGTGAAAATGCAGATGGAGGACTGGATTGTGTGTGGGTGGCTGTGACACACAAAGTAAGTGTGCATTAAAAGAGAGGGAGGTACCCAGAGATGTCACAGAGTGCAGGAGTTGGCATGGAAGGCGTCTCATATAGCATCCATTACCACCGTGTCCCTCCCCAACGTGTTAGAGTGAAGTGTTAATTCCTGGTACCAGGATGTGAGCTTATCTGGAAACAACATGACTGCAATGAAATTAGTCAAAATGAGGCGATATTAGAGTAGGGTACACCTAGACAAATAGAGAATTTGGACACAGACATAAAGAGAGACACCATGTAAAGATGAAGGCAGAGACTGAGTGTCACCAAGGATTGCCGACAACCACCAGGAGCTACAGAAGTAGAAGGAACAGACAGGCCCCCGTCATGGCACTCAGAGGGACCAACCCTATCAACAATCTGACCTCAGACTTCTAGCTTCCAAAACTGTGAGGCTATTTCTGTTGCTCAGCTTTCTCAGCCTGTGGCATTTTGGTAGAGACATCTAACAAACGACCATACTACTCTAAGGGACTTAGGCACTTTACAGAACGAACACAGGGAACCAGTTAAGATATTATGCAAAGGGGTGACATGAATGGTTTTAGAGGTTTGCTGTATACTGGTGGGGCAGACTCACTACTGATTCCTCACACCCCCTGTAAGGCCATGGAGCTGGAGGAGAGGCCACCAAAGTCTCAAGCTATGTAACTAGGGAGTGCAGCCTCCCTAGTTCTTTCTAGTCCTGTCCTTGACGCAAAGGGTGAAGTCATTCCTGGGTCAAGCTGGCTTTGGCAATCTAAAGTCCAAGGTCTAGGCCCAACATCATCTCTCCCTGGCTGTGTAGCTGTTTTCTTTACAACCCTACAACAGCTAAAAATCAGAGTCCAAGCCAGGCAGTGGTGGCGCACGCCTTTAATCCCAGTGCTCTGAGGCAGAGGTAGGTGGTTCTCTGTGAGTTCAAGGCCAGCCTGGACTACAAGAGCTAATTCCATTCCAGGACAGCTAGGGCTGTTACACAGAGAAACCCTCACACACACACACACACACACACACACACACACGTCAGGGTCAAGAGAAATAGCCTTTGGATCTTGAAATAGCTCCATTGGTGCAGTACCTGGCTGGGTTCTGTCCCAGGTACTGTCCCGGGTCCCCTTTACCACTCAATTTTTTTTTACAGCCCTCAATTTGCCTTATCTGCAAAGCTTAGGCCATAGGCTATTCTGGTTTTCAGCTTGGACTTCTTTTCTGGGCTGTGGTAGGTGGCAGTCCACCAGGAGGGTCTCAGACTTCCACCTACCACAATGATGGTTAAAGTTGGTGTGAATTTGACAGGATAATCATAACCTAGGAGACACATATCTGGGCAATGGAGGTTCTGAAGTCAAGAGAGAACAGTGAGAGAGTATCCAGGTTAGGTAAGTTGAGGTTGGGAAACCATCTTTGATCCCACGAGTTGAAGAGAAATGGAAAAAGCAAAGTACCAACTTTCATCTGATTCCTGACCTTCCAGCTACAAGGTGCCAGCTCCACCAGGCCCTGCAGCTTTCCAGGTCTGATGGGCTGCACTCTGTAACCATTTGCCAAAACAAACCAAAACAAACCAACCAAACAAACAAAACCTTCCTTCCTTTGTCAGGTATTTTTTGAAAGTACAGGAAAGTAACAACTATTGATTCATAATGGGCATTTGAATGGATTTCCTGGATCTGATTAATTTTTAGCTTGTGTCAAGATCCTGGCTAGATGCTCCTCCTGGGCTCTGGGAGGTAGTTCTGAGGGCACTGACTGCTGAGTGTCACCGCAGGTCGGGGCAGATGAGAAGGGACAGACCTGCAAGAAGTCATCATCCCACTACCTGGAATCCTGTGTCCCAACTTCTGGAGTGGGGAGAGGGAGGAATCCTTGGGACTCGGGACCGTGGGCTCACCTTGAGAGGGCCTCATCTCCTCCACAATGCTCTCGGCTGCAGTCTCCTCGGCCCACGTGCCGGCCTCTACNGGGTCGCAACCTCACTCGCCTTTGCACCTGGACGGCATACTAGGATGTAGGGATAAAAGGGCTGAGCATCCAAAGGCGGGACGCTGCATTCCTCAATGTGCTCTCACCAACACTAAACACATCGGATCCTTTAACCAGCAGTAAGTGCGACCCCTTGTCTCAGGTACTGTGAGGCCAGGCCCTACTCTAAGAAAATGACGGTGACTAGAAAGACAGCTGTCGTTTGTAGGAAGACCGCGCTGGGCCGCTGGACCGGCGGTGAGGAAATCGAATTTGAACACGCCTTTAGTTACCTGTGCGCCTCCAAGGATTAAATAACAGGAAAGCCCTCTTCAGGCGGCTCCAACAGTGCTGAATGGAAGTAAGAAGACGCCCCACCCGCAAGCCAGCACAGCTTAAGCGTGCTGGCTTCACACACGTGCTGGTCCAGCTTATTTGTCTTCTAGTAATATCCATTTCCCTCTTCCACGAATTCTGGGAGATGGCTCTCCGCTAGATAGTACCTAGATGTGTGTGACCTTGGGAAGGCCTTTCACTTTCTCTGACCTCAGTTTCTTGATTTGTAGATGCAATTTTATATCTCTGAGTTTTATGTTACTTTCTGAAGACGTGGTAAGAAATAAAAATCTCAGCGGTAATGCCATCACCATCATCATAATTGTTAGAACGCTTCTTAGAAAGGCTTCTAAATGTCTGGCGTTTGCGACTGAGAAAGGTGTCCACGCTCCAAATCTTATAGATCTGCGTGTAGGACAATGAAGGGTCTGTGTGGGCTAAACAGTAATGAGTATTCACTGCCACCTAGTGTTCAAAGTACACATTGTCTCC
>LOEQ01000902.1:143058-154690 GCA_001685075.1 Bramus lutescens | reverse complement strand
GAGACAGAGAGACAGAGAGACAGAGAGACAGAGAGACAGAGACAGAGAGAGAGACAGAGTCAGAGAGACAGAGTCAGAGACAGAGAGAGAGCTTACATGCACACTGGGCATATATGAAGGTCAGAGGCCAGCTTGGCACAGCCAGTTCTCTCTTTCAACTCTGTAGATTCTGGGGATCAAACTCAGGCTGTCAGGTTCTGCAGGGAGCAGCACCTTCAGCAGCTGAGCCATCTTGCCAGCCTGAAACTGGCTCTCTTGAGGCTGCGGTGTACTGTGGATGAGTCTCCCACATCTGCATAGCAATTTACCATTCAGAAGACAGGTCCATTCAGCCTATGAGCTTTCTCTGCCCTGTGACTCAATTTTAGCCCACAAGACATTAGGAAAGAACTGCTGAAGGCTTCTGGGAAGGCTCTGTGCTGTTCTCAAGCTCTTGCTTGCTAGATAGGAATGAGAATGCCTGACTACCACAGGCAGCCCTCGACCAACTATGAGGCCACTTCTGACATCAGGATGAAGCCAGTACTGTTGGCACCAGTGATAAGGGGAATCTAGACCTTGCTGACACTAAGTTCGCTGGACCAACCTCAGAGCTGCCTTAGCTCTGGATTCCACATTACAGAGGCCAATGAGTTTGAGGAGGATTTTCTGATATGCACAGTCCAAAGCAACTAGTGGACAGACGGTAGCCAGTCCTTGGAGGAAGAACGGGAAGTGGAAAATTAAAGCAACAAAGATGTGCAGGACTCGGGAAGAGAGTGTAAGGTATGAGGGAGGAAATTGAGCTGGTCTCACCGCATTTTGTTGTCACAGGATTTTGCAGTTGGGGCTGACACCTCTGCTCCCCTTCTCCCCCTCCCCAGACTGTCTGTTCACCTCTGTGGATTCACATGGAGATTTTGCGCTATCTGTGCTGAAGGAGGGAGACATGGTTGAGGGATGAGCAGACACAGGGAGGGAAAGGAAGATGATCCAGTGGGCATGGTGTGCCAGGGCAGCTCTTTGGTTTGCCTTGGGGACCTGGATGCAGGGGGTGAAGACGAAATCAAGCAGAACTGGAGCAGAGGGCAGGAGAAGAACACAGTCCAGAGCTGGGAATCAAGGGAGAAGGGAATGTTCTGTCCTTACCCTGAGGCAGTCCACCCTGCATGAGGGCCCGCTTCCCAGGTGCCCTTGGAATGGGCACTAGCGTTCCCACAGTGGACACCTGTGGCAGCAATGACCTCAGGGGCACCGGCATGAGACTGAGAGTGAGTCAGGGACAAGAAGACTCCATCATTCCATTGACCTCCATCAGGACTCAATGGCATTTGGGGATCCCTAGGAAGATATTCAGAAAGAACTTAGGAGTTTGAAAGGGAGACTTGGACCAGACACATGGCTTTGCTCGTTACTAGTTGAAAGCTTACAGAAATGGATAAAATTTCCAGTGTGTAGAAAAGGGGGGGAGGGAGGGAGAGAGAGAGAGAGAGAGAGAGAGAGAACGAATTCCCATAGTTAAAGAACAAGCAGATGACAATTGTTACTTGTCTGACAAAGGCTTAGAAGGCACAGTGCAGAAGATCTGTTTGGGGCAGCAGGCATGGGGATACCCTGTCAAGGGGAGACAGTGGCAGAAGGCAATCAAGGCTTTCCGTCGCAAAGGAGATGTGGATGCCCTGCCTTACTTATTTTTGTCATTGAGAGCAAGTATTTGTCAGAAGGCAGCTTTAAGAGAAAAGGGCTTATTTTGGTTGACTAGTCAAAGGAATATATATGATACATCACGGTGACAAAACATGGCAGCGGGAGTGGGGGTGGGGGACGTCTGGTCACATTGTGTCTGCCATCAGTAGGCAGAGTGAGGAATGGCGGTATTCAAGCTGCCTTCCTTCTTTCCCACTCTCACTCTAGGACTGAGGCCTATGGGGACCGTGTCACCTACATCAAGGGTAGGTCTTACCTCTTCTGTTAAAGTTCTCTGGGAACATCCTCAGAGATGCCCCTGGAGATGTGTTTCCTAGGTGATTTTACAGCCAGTCAAGTTGGTAATCAAGATTAGGCATCACACCCTCGAGAACCGTGGCGTGGCATGGAAGAGGCTGCAGCCAGACTGAAGTAGACTGATGAGGGCAGCAGGTGTCACTGAAGCTTGCTAGAAGTTTGATTCCAAAGAGGAAGGGAGGGGCCAACAGGAGCCGGGGTGTAGAGGGGAGGTTAGAAGAGAGGAGGGCTGAATGCTGAGGACACGGGGAGGCTGTACTGAAGGAGAGAGGAAAGAGGATGTGACAGAATCTGAGCCCAGAAGATGAGTCCAGGCCTGGAAAGGAAGAAATAAGAATCTGGGGGTGTAGGGTGTTCTACCCTGGGCTGCTGTACCTTTGTGGGGCTGTGGGAGAGAATGCCATCAGTTGAGGGCAGGAAAGGGCTAAAGAAAATGGAAGTGATGAGAAACAGCCCAAGAGGATTGCCAATCACAACCGAGAGTCAGGTAGAGGCTCTGTGAAGACCTGGAATCTAAGGCAGTGTCTGTCTATACCATAGCTGGCTTTTCCTCTCTGAGTCTCAAGCTGCCTGGCAGTAGAGCTGAATACCATAAGCAACAGACAGTTTGGACTGTGGCAGGCAAGCGACTTTGGACAAAGGCTAGGTGATGGTTGATCCTGACTGTCTTCATGATTGGATGTAGAGATATTTAGGATATTCTTTAGAAGAGTACATCTCTGGGTGTGTCTAGGAGGGGTACACCTCTGGGTGTGTCTATGCGGGTGTCTAGGTATTCCTGGGGTATTTGTTACAGTAACAAAACTTGAAACTCTTCTTAGCAAATCCAGGCTGGCTCCTCCCCTGCGCCTGTGGCTCAGGCTGAGTTAGGACGTTGGCTCATTTTTACCTCACAGGACTCTTGTGCATAAACAGGATCACATACCTTAAAACTGCCAGACCACATCATGCCTTACACCCTTAGGATGGCTACCACCCAAAAATGGTGCATCGGAAAGTATTGGTAGAGATGTGGGCAATGGAACATTGGTGCAACATCGGTGGGAGTGCAGAATGGCACAGCTGATGTGAGCAATGGGAATTCTGCCTGTAATCTTCGGAGGACTCACACAGGGCGGTTCAGAAAGGGCACTGTGGGTCTGTATACACTGCAGGGGCCTGAAGGCAGGGAGGGTCTCGGAGATATCTATTTACAGCAGCACTATCCACTGTCGGGAAAAGGTGGACACCACCGAGTGTCCATGAGAAGATGAGCAGAACATTTAGAATGTAGAATAATGAGATATTATTGGACATTCTGGCCCATGTTATACCATGGGTGATCTCTGAGGACAGTATTCTTTTTGAAATAAGTCATTTGTAAAAAACACCAATAGTGTATGTTTTCACTCACACAAGATGCCTGGATGGTCACGTTTAAGGATGGAGTAGAATGATGGCTGCCAAAGGCTGGAGGGAGGGTTGCTCAATGTGTATAGAGTCTCCACTAGAAGCTCTCTGGGGACGGATGGCAGTGACAAGGCGATAGCACTGCTCCCTCTGCTACCCCATGACCTGACCACTCTTCAGACTCCAGTGTTGGCTTTGAGAATTCTCAAGCATTCACCCTCTAAGCTCTCACAGTCCCAGAGTATGGGAAACTGTAAGACAGCCACTCTGACCACACTCTGGGGACACGCATGGAGGGCAGATGAGTCACTGAGCCATCTTGCCTTAGGGCCCCTAAGGTCCCTTGGTTTCCAACAGAAAATATCCATTCCTATGTGCCGTGCTTCCCTCAGCAGGAAGAGGTCTTAAAACACATGTGACCCTGAGCACTGCAAACTCAGACTTTACACCTGGATTGCATAGCTCCAGGAACAGCCAGGTTGAAAATAGTGGGAAAGGCCTGGGGAATGAAGCCAGAGGCAAGAACATCCTCCCTCCTTCACTGCCTGCTCTTCCTTGGTCCTTTCCCGCTGACTTCTGTTCCCTGCAGGGCTCTCCCTTTCTAGGATGCACTCTGGCTGCCTTAGGGGTCTCACTGAGGGCTCCCGTTAAATCATATCCCTGTGGCTTCCGATTTGCATGACAAGGGCAGCCTGGTGGGGGAAACGCACCGGGAGAATCATATCAAATCAAATCAAATCAAACGCCTCTGCCTTGTGGGGAAGAGACCTTGCAGACAGTCAACTCAGAAACTAATTGAATGGTTGAGCCAGGCCTCTGACAACCTGGGGAGGGGGCAAAGGTATCAGGATAGGCCCAGAAATGAGGCACACCCAGAGGTGTGGTACACCTTCATAGGGCATACCCACTCACTATGCAGTAACAGTTGTGGATTCTGAACCAGAGTTCTTAAAAGTTTTCCTCTTTCTTTCCATGCCATTTAACAATGAACTTGAACTGGACCTGATCAAGACCAGGCCAAGGAAGAAAGGCCAGGGCAGAAGAGCCAGCTCGGTTTCGGTCCTGCATTTCCGGAGGTTGCACTACCGCTTTCGACCGCCAGAGAGCAATAACGCGGTGATTCTCTGGGGGCTCAGGGAAAAGACGCGCAGGCTGGTGGCCTGGGTCACAGAACTGAACTTCGGCGAGGGCAGTAGCAGAGAGCAATGAGCTCAGCTTTGTGTTTCCGTTGAGCACCGCCTGGCACAGCCGCCTAGGCTACGTGTACACTGGCCCTGATTCTGGGCCCTCCTGGACTCGGCTCAGGCTTTAAGCCACAGGGGACCAGGGAAAGCAGGCTCTTTAGTCTGATTTTGGTGGCTCAGGTCAATACTGCCACTGCCAGGCATGCCTCAGAAATGTCTTCCTTGCTTGCTTCCTTTGTCCCCTGCTTCCTTCCTTCATGTGTGCCCTGCACGGCATATGCGTGCACCTGTGTGCACACATGTGGAGGCCAGAGTGGGGTCTCAGGCCCCTTCTGGGGGTCTCTGTCTTTTTGCGTTAAGACAGGTTCTATTATTAGTCAGAAGCTCACCATTTTGGCTGAGTTGTCTGGTTAGTGAGCTCTCAGCATTCATCTGCCTTTCTCTGCCCCCTGAGGTTACAGGCACATGCAGCCATGCAGGGCTGGTTGCTGGGGGTTCAGGTTCACACCCTCATGCTCGCAGAACAGGCTCTCTTTCCCACTAAGGCATCTCCCCGATCCCTTTGGAGAGTTTTCTATTGATTTGCCAGCATTTTCTTCCAGGGTCCTGCTAGCTGTATTTACAATACTTGGAAAAATTATATTTTCAGAGAAAGCCACTGGGGTGTCATCATTGCTGAAGCAGGTGTACAGCTTCCCAGTTGTTTGGCAATTTATCTTAGGAAGGGGGTGCCCCTTCAGGAACCAAACACAGGGAGTCTGAGCTCTGCAAATTTAGCTTAGCTGTGGTTTTTCCTTGGCTTCTAAAATACACGACAACCCTTCCCTTTTGTATTTAGAGCAGGCAGCATGTTCTAAAATGGTTACAGGCACCTGGGAGCTTTGCCCAGAACCAGCTCTTCGGTGCTGCCCAGTGTTTACAATTTGGTGCCTAAAAGCCACGGGATGGAACTGGAGAAAGCTGAGGGGAGAGTTAAGTCTAAGCTGCTGTGTGACCTGAAGATGTATCTCTGCCCTTCCATGGCTTTCAACATTGCCACCCCTACCCCTGACAAACAGGAGACCCCATTCTTAGCTCCCTTCCCCCATCCAGCTGGAACATCCCACCATTCCTTTGAAGAGTATATTTGTAAGAGCCATCAGGCTAATAAGAAGTTAACGGGAAACAAACCCGCTGATCTGATTGACAAGAAATGTAGGAGTTCAAGTAAGAGTAACCCTGCAGGCTCCCACTGGACGGGGAGGGAGGTAGTAGAGCCACTGAGTGCAAAGCCAAGGGCAGTCCCAGTTCATCCTGGGTGGGCTCTGTGACCTTGGGCACATTCCTAACCCCTGTGAGGTACACAGTGTGAGTGAGAAAGAATATTAAGGATCCTTTCTGTCTCAAGACAAATCTTATTATTACCTAAGTTCTAAGCAAACATCATACAGACAAAAGAGGCCCAGCAGCAACGGGCATTTTCTGTACCCAAGGTCTTTCTCCGAGGGAATCTGAGTTGAAAAAGAGCCTGGGTGACATAATGTCAACTTCTGGCCTCTTCTGCTCAGCACTTCTGGCCTCTTCTGTGGCCTCTTGGGAGGTACCCATGGAAACACGGGGAGTTAGGCAAGAGGCTCTCAGCCATGCGGGAACCTACCCTTCTCTTTGGTACTCTTCGTCCAGATTCGACAGGAGCTGTGAGCCCCCTGTGGAAAGGTCTAGAGCTGCCAGGGGCAGGTCCCGATAGGCCAAGTTCACCAGCTGCACAGGAGCAATGCTCTTGGTTTCTTCATCTACTTGTTGGGAGATTATTTCAACTTCAGAAATCCCTCCTTCGATGGCAGGCCTGGGTGGAGGGGAGCAACAGGGAAGGGTTAGCCTCTGAGAACAATATAGCCTCTTCCCTGTGTCAAGGGGGAGGGGGTAAAGGCACAAGAAGCTATGCTGTGCTGTACCAGAGGGCAAGGGAAGCACAAATTTGCTATTCTTCCCCACTGACCAGCCAGGGACTAGTCCAAGGGCCTGATCAGTCACCTTTCCCCACTAGCTAGGAGGAATGGAAGGACCTGAACATGTGAGTTTTGGGGGGAGGGCATGCTCTTTATGAAGCAGAGGGATAAGGACCCTCTAGCTAACCAGGAAAGAACAAGCTGCAGCTCTTGGTGGCCTGCATTACTGCACTTTCTATTGCAGTATATGCTGAGAACTGTTGCATGGGGTTCTTTGCAATGGTTCCATTGTCTGTCACAGTAGCAAAAGGCACTCTTACTCCCGACTGGATTCAGACTATAGGTAGCCAGGAACTTCTTGGAGACATAAGGGCCTTGGGTGGCGAAGAGGAGAGCCAAGGACAGCTAAGACGCTGCTCCTTTCCTATTCAAAGGGGTCTTACCAGATCTCTGTTCTCAAGACTGGGGAGTGGGAAATTGGGGTCATCTGAGCAAACTGAGGAGTCTGGGTCAGTCTGGGTCTTAGGCAGGCTTATCTTGGGCACTGAAACCAATCCACAGCTTCACTGGCACACAGTACCCACCAGCCAGGGGCAGGGACACCTCCCAACCCACCAGGAGTTTTGTCAATTTGTGGAGGCATTTTTCAATACCATTTGGTATCTGAGTAGGAATGGAGGCACAGACATCCTGCAAGATGGTTAACAGCTGTGTTCTGTGCCAAACATCTCCTGATGGGATGCTCCTGATGAGAGATGTGGGGCTGGAGACACTGACTGTCCCTTCCTGGGCATCTCTGGTCCCTTCTCCACATCTTTGGCCCTGTCTCATCCTGTAGAATCTGAGAGGCTGAGTCTTGTGTCTCTGGCCAAACAACAAAGTTACCAAGGAAAAGTAGTGCACACAAAACAGTGAAAGCTTCATATTTGGGGGACACAGAGGGTCTATGCATGGGGAATGCGAGGCCAATGACACTCCTGAGCCAACTGGTCTGCTGTAGATTGTTCTTGTGGCACTTTCGCCTGGCCTCAGTTTCTTTAACTGGAAAAGGCTTCTAGAGGGCCCCTGTAGTCTGCTGTGGGTCTGAGAAGCATGGCACACATGAGAGCAGCTTCTAAGTGACAAGCCCCACTGGCTTGTCCCACTTGCGCTCCATGGGAAAACTCTAAAATTGAAGTGCTTCTAATGGTCTGAAACCCAACAAGCAATACACAGTGGCAGTTGTCTGGGGTGCTCAGAGCTGAATCTGCCTGCTTCCTTTGCTTGGGCTATTCAAGGGTTACAGATGGAGTACCTGGACCACCCACACTCACTGGGTAATTCCCAATGCCCAGATTGGCTTTCATAGCCCCACTCTTGGTTTTTCCTCCCCACAGAGCACAGATAATAGTACTCATCACAGTGTGACATTCACAAAATGACTCAAGAGCTTCAGACAGCACAGTCATCGGATGTGCAGATCTGTGTTTCTCAACAATTGATCTAAAAGTGTGGGTGTTTCTGGGGGAATCCCAGTTACCCCAGATGTTTCCTAAAAAGTACATGCTGGGTTAGTTTGTTCTCTTAGGGACTATTCAAGGAAGCAGGATTTTTGAATTGAACACATAGAGCTTTCTACGCAATGGGATCAGAGGAGGCTGGAGTCCTGCTTCTGAAGCTAACGGGTATGATTCTGACATGTGACATGTGTGGCACAAACTACATCTGCCTTTTCACACACCTGCCCTCCACTCCACTTTTGACAGTGGTTGTGGTGGTCCAGCTCCATCTCTGGCTGCATCTCGGCAGAGACGCAAAGCTTCGATTTGGTGAAAATTAAACTCTCATAGTTCACACCTAATTACTGAACATTGGCCTTGCATAGAAAGAAAACTATGCTGGATAAAGTGCATCACTGACTTAGCCTTCCTTGAAGGGGTAAACACCACCCTTATTGCCCCCTTTGTCATGTGGCGTTACAGCTTCTCCCATCAGAAGGAAGTGTGCATGTGCGTGCGTGCATGCGTGTGCATGTGTGTGTGTATGCATGCACGCACGTGCACATGCGTGTGTGTGCCTTGCATGTCCCAAACCCTTGACTGTGCGTTCAGCCATGTGACTTGTTTTGGTCAATGGGACGATAGTAGATGTGTTACCAGCAGAAGAACTAGAGGTACTCGTGACTTTCTGTCTGGCTTCTACTCCAGCAAAACCACCCGTAGAGAGCGATCAGTCTACACTACTGGATGAATAGAGGCACATTGACTAGAGTCTATTCTCACCTAGATCAATGGGCAGCTCTACGAAAAAGCCCACAGTGAAGGGCAGTCCCAGGCAAGATCAGCAGATCCATCTAGCTGATCACCCAGCTATGTGACCTTTCGTTGTGCCACGCTGAGGGCTGTCACAGAGCACTGTGTGGCATCGCGCTCCTGATGATGATGCCGAGGAGCCAGGCTCACAGCTAAAGGGGCTGGGACAGCAGAATTCAGTAAAAAAGGTGTTATTTTTACTTTGGTATTGTTTACCAGTGAGTTGCCAGACACAAAATAAATTGCCACCTGACAACTTACCACACTGACACCTGGTAAGATAAAATGGCTCATCCATACGGAATCTTGGGTTTCAGGAACTGCAAGCTATTCTCTAGGAGACCTCTGCCTGGTGTCCTTTATGTCACTTTGGCCTGCTTTTAGAAACCCTCTTAGCATCTCCAACTTTCCTGCAATGCTCATCTTATTACCACCCTTCGCATTGCCTGGTCTTATTCTGAGCTTTGCTTCCATTGCTGGGAGTAGCAGAACTTCATCCCACGAGAGGCTCGCAGCAGTGTTCTTGATCCAGGGAGCAGGCTCTGACGGTACTTACTGTGGACTGGTCATGTTGAAAGATGCAACCAGAGCCATGGGTTTTCTTGATGTCTAGTGGGGCTCAGCTGTCCTTAAGCCTGATCTTGGCATTTCCCAGTGGGGCTTTTATAAGATTCATGAAAACAGAGTGCCCTGAAATGATAAATGGGCATTTATTACCTTCAGATCCCAAAATGAATTCCTCCTAATCTCATCTAAAAATGGAGGGCTTAGTGCTGTCTCCCAGACAGCACCTTTCTGGATGGCACTGCTGAATGGATCTTTTCAGTAATGCCACGGAGTGGTAATGACAGGTGCCACGCTTCTCCCTCTCCAACCCTCCAGGTGTCCCCATTTACCCATGTAATTCCCACTAAGCTGCTGCACCCCCAAATCCCACCGTGAATTGTGATTCTGTCCCTCTGAGTCATCAGTGAGAGAGCCAGTGGACAGTCAGTAGCAAAGGGGAGCTGTTGAGGGCCATAGCCTCACTTGCACCTACCCGCTCTGTTCTCTACAAACAAGGATAACACCAGAATGACCTAAAGGACGGAAGCACAGAAGACACTTGGAACAGTAGCAAACTATGTAAGTGCTGGCTTCTACTACTGTGTTTAGAGACTTTTATAAATTAAGATGGTATAAGCTGTTGAACCTCATCACATCCCCAAAGCTATCTGGAGACCTAAATAGAAGGAATTCCTCCCCAGATGCGATTTAGGTAAATAGTGTAAGCGTTTTTACCAGCCAATGTGACAATACCACAGGTGGCTTCTCTGTGAGCTGGAACGGTCCTAAAGAGAGGACACAGGCAGACAGACCCTGCTCTAGATGTTTTCAGACAAGCCACTATGGAAGGGGTTCAGAGGGGAAATCCTTTTGGTAGGCTGAACCATGCACAAACTGCCGTTCCTACGAGAATTCTTACAGCATAAAAACCTCGTTCTCCCGACCTGAAACTCAGCTCAGAGAGGAGGCTCAGCTGGAGAGACAAAGGGAGAGCCACAAAGAATGAAAATGACTCTCAGGATGGGAAACACCAGGAACAGATGGCCAAGGAGGAGCTCAGCCTCATGATGAGGATGGAACCCTGGGAGGCGCTGGACTTAGCATAAAAAAGAAATGAGAGCTCTTGAAAACTGCATGGAGCTCCAGCCAGCAATCACCTGACACCAGAAGCTAGTAGGGTGTAAAATGACTTGGGACAAAGAGTTCCTGACAATTTGGGAGGGCGAGTTTGAAAGATGCCTTGTAGACACACCTCACTGAGGTAAACAGTTTACCTGGTCTCAGTAGACCTTAGCAAAGAGAAGACTGTTCCTAACAATATTGGGGGTTATATATTAATTATACAGTAGACATTATAAAACTCACCACCCCACCATGCAAATTTAATCAAATTTCAATTTTTCCTTTTCTTTGTGAACACTCTTGTGCTGTCTTCCTGGTATTGAGAGGATTCTGTAGCTTTCACTGCTAATGGAGCCAGAGTGGACATACCTACAGCTGGGAGATAGGTGAGCAATAGTTCGTTCCCAGGTGGGGTCTTGGCAAGCTGTCGTTCCTAAATGAGCACTCGAAGTGCTAGATAAGGTAAGAGCCCTGCGGAGGATACCCCAGGCAGCCCCTTTGTTCACACTCCTTCCAGTCTGGCTGGGCTGGCCACTCAGAATATAGAAAACTCTACATACCTAACTAAAGAAGAGTAAATACTGATGACTTTATAACTAGAAATAATAAACATAAGCTATTAGAACAATATAGCATGGCAAATATGAAACAGATAAAAGGGAAGAAAGTAAAATGGTAAGAATTTTAATTTCACTTTTAGGAAGGAAAATTTCAAATATTTACAGCATTGTAGAGAATTGTATAATGCACCTCTAGGTCCTCACCACCCAACCTCAAAATTTAACAACAGTCTTATCTTTTCTGTATACCTGTCTGTTCCTGGCCTTTCGTGATTATTTTGAAATATATTATAATAGTCCTGGATATCATCTTATTGAACTGAGTGTATTTCCATATGTAGTGCTAAGGAGCAAAAGGCTCCTTTATTTATTTTTATACAATACTTTTACTCTTAGAGAATTTCATACAACATATCTTCTTGATCATTGTCTTAGTTACTTTGGTTTTGCTACGATAAGACACAATGACAAAGGCAACTTATAGATTAAGAGTTTATTGGAGCCTTACAGTTGCAGAGGGTTCCAGTCCAAGAGCATCATGGTGGGGAGAATAGTAGTAGATAGGTAGACATAGTTCTGGAGCTGTAATTGAGAGCTTTCATTTGATACACAAGCATCAGACAGACAGA
>LOEQ01000902.1:116235-134750 GCA_001685075.1 Bramus lutescens | reverse complement strand
GAATTGATACCAATATAATTTTCTAAAAACAATAACTCACAAGTACCAATCTATTATCCCATCATCCAATCCAATACTTTTGGTAGACAACATGCTCACACCCCTAGGAGAAGGCAGATAAACTGCTGCTGTACAACAAAGATCCACAGTAGCTTGGAATGGAGCATAACAAAGTTTTGTTTATTTGAGGATAAACTCACAGAAAGAAGAGTGAGCTGGATTCAGTTCCAGTTCTCAGCGCATGCAGAAGACTACAGATCCCTTCACTTTCTGTGAGTTTATTTCCAAATAAATAAACCTTTGTTATACTCCGAGATTCTGGGCTATTGTGGAACTCTTTTGTACACCAACACTAACCCCCCATCCCTCTTACCACTGGATGAGGAGGTTTTATGTATAGCAGTGTAAGGTCACCCTATTGTCGCCTTGACCTGCGAATTCCTTGCTCCATTAACAAGGAACTAAAATGAAGAAAATCAATCATGCACCCAGGCATTCTCCTCCACTCTCAGTCTACTGCAAAATTTTTAGCTGCAGATTTGCTCAGCAAATGGCCAGATGCATTGCCGCTTCCCTTTGGGGTGCATGGAATCTTCTGTGGACCCCTTTACTGGTTGTTTTCTAACACAGTGCATTCTGTCACTACTGATCTCAAAGTGCAGGTCACACAAAACCAAATCAAATCATCCAAACGAGTCATGTGTTTAGAAAAGAAATTTAAGAGAACCATTATCATCATTCCTTCCTTCTCCTCAATATCATTTCCCTCCCAGTTTTCAGTTTCCCGAAATTCCCGAAGTCAAGAGTACTGTGTGAGCCTTGCTGGAATAGAGGATACCCTGGATTTTACTCTTGGACAGTCTAAGCAGAAAAGAATGCCACCAGCAACTCCTAGAAGCTCCAAGTGAAGTCATTTTCTTTCTAGAATTCTGCAGAGATACTGGGGAGCTCAAATCGCTCTGACTGGGGAATTACCAAGAACGAGCAGGGTTGTAAAGATTCCCTGTCACCTCTAGCCCTCTCCAACCCTTACTAAGCAATTCTTAAGTAGAAACACCCATTATGCATATCACTGAATCAACCTTTCGTTTTACATGGTGGTCAGTGAAGCTCAGATACAAAACTTAGATACAGACTAATTTTGGTGGGTTTTTCTTTAACAAAACAAAACAAATCCTTCCATTTTTTAAATCACCACACGTCCTTTCCAGAGATTAGGTAATGATTTACATTTTTTTATTTCTTTATTCATAAATGTACATGCATATACATATATAACCTTATATAAATTAGCTATCACAATTTTATGTTTTAGTGGTGTCTGCTGTTTCTCTATTGGCCTACCTTACTGTCTTGCCTTGATATACATATGTATGTATGTAAGTAGTTACCAATGTCAACAAATTCTGTACCATTCTTTTTCTTTGTGTTCAAAAAACTATATAGGAATATTTCATTGTTTACTTCAAAAAACATAATTCACACATATTTGCTTTTGCTTAGAGGAACTCCCTCTCCCAAGTCAAGCAGGAAGAATCTAACTTATTATCTTTTTATGAATGACAGCATCATATTCCATGATGTAAATGCCCACCAATTAGTTAAAAATTTCCCTGCTCAGACTTGTTTTATTTTTGGACTTTTGTGGGGAGTCACTGTGAAAAATGCTTGGATATATTTTATTATGTACTGATATTTTTGCTAGGTGGATGAATTCCCAGTAGTGGTATTTCAGGGATAAAAAGTTATATATTTAAAACTTTAAATAAAATTGCTTTCTAAAAGGCTGTAATTATTCCCATCCCACAGCAAAGTAGGAAAATTCTCCTTGGAAAGGAGACCCCTTAACCAACCCTGAGCTGTCAGGGACAGCTGTTGGCTCCGTGAGTCCAAAGATTTGTTTGATGATGCACCTTCCCCATGGAGCAATGCAGCTATAATAAGTCATGGAGAAGACCAATGGTATAAAACTAAAGTAGCCACAGATGTCTTTGCAACAAAAGAATACACGTTTGGCTTAGGAAGCACTCCATCAACTAATTCTATGGATTGCTTCAGCAACAGCCAGTCTGTTGAGGATCTTATTTTCACCAACCCCTCAAACTAAACCAAACCCACAGCCATTCCACAGGCTTCTGCTACTGTCCTTCCTCTCCCAAAACTGGAGGACCTACAAGCTACCAGGGTGGGTAGAAATACAGCAGATGTAATTCAAAAGATTTCAGACCAATCAAGAAGAGAATTTTAGGAAGAGCTAATCTATTTCCATAAGTAGAACACCAATATGTAAGGTCGCTACTCAAAATATTGCTAGAAACTCCTTGAAAGTGGCATCTGAGCTTCCTGGAAGCCCCCCCCCCATTGTAGGGTTTGTTCACTGTGCTCCCAGAGAAGCCAGTCTCCTTTCAATGACCACAGATTCTTCTGCCATGATGACAGGGGCTAAACTTTGCTACTATCTCATTTGCACACCAGTGGCACAGTGCTCCTTGGTGCCGGGCAGTGTCCAGTTGAGTCAGGACTATGGAAGTACCATTCACCAGCATCTCTCTTTAAAGAACCAGCCCCACTTTGAACTCAGAGCCCAGCAATAACCTGGTGATAGTCCTACATCTCATGGGATGCTGGATCTCATTTCCTTCGGGAGATAATTTCTTCCCAGAAGGAGAAAACCAGAGTCTTGGTATCTAGGTTGTAGACAGCTGTATCATTGGTCAGGGCGCCTCAGGCCACAGGTATCAGCAGCGAGGATGGGGAGGACTAAGTTCAGGATGGGCACCGTGAAGCAGAATGGTCCACGGCAATTCTTGCACTCAGGTTTTCAATATCCTCGGCATGGAGGGCCCAAGGCAGGAAAAGATAAACCATGATGGGCGAGAACATGTGCTGAAAGCTAAATGAGTGGCAGGAAGAAAGGTGTGAAATAACTGAGGCAGGGGGACAGCACAGTTGGTAAGACTGGGGTGATGCTCATGGAACAGTGAGCAGACCCTGCCGCAGACTCTCAGACTGCTCACCTAGCCCAAAGGAGGCTAAAAGGGAGACTCAGTCCTCTGGCCTTGAGACCTGGCGAGCACTTGCTTTCAATGCAGATTCCTGGGCTATGCTGGAGGTTCTGATTAAGGAGTCAGGAATTGAACCTCCTTCAGCAGCGCAGGTACAGCCACTTGCAAAACAATGACCTAGTTTATCCCACCCCTATGGCTGATTTCTCAAATACTTAGAAAGGGTCTCTAATTTCAGAAACACCCACAGGCCTCACTTTCCTCCAGTCCTGTCTCCTGAGCATCCTGCTGTGGACCCACCAACGTTCTCAGCTTGCTTCTTCTTCAAAAACCCTGTTGTCTCTCCAGACGCCACTGACCTGAGCCCACCCCTGTGGCTTCCCTTGGACTCACCAGGGTTTATAACAACATGGACTTTTTAAGAGGTAGGGGAGTGACAGCTTTAGAGCAGGCAGCTAAGAAGCTGGGAAACACCAGTCAGAGCTCAGCTTCCAGCAATAAATGACAACTTACTAAGCCACCTCTGTCTCTTTCATCATGTTTCCCTTAATCCTGGTGTGGGACAGAGTCATAAGACGTGAGGAATTGTTACTGTTAAACACCACATTTTCTCGCCTCGAAGAAGCCATCAAAATAAGGCACACAGTCAATTTAATAACAGCTTGTCAAGGAAAAAGACACATTGTCATATGGAATTTATACATCAACTGTAAGATCCGGACTGTTTCAGTAATGGCGAAGTATGGGGAAAAGCCTCTTAGGGGCAACTCTCTCCAGCCAGCCTTCCTTTCTCACTTCAGTGGTTGCCTCACAGGACATGAATCACGTTTCTGCTTTATGTTGCAGTGGTTTTTATTACTGTGCCACCTGCTCTGGCCTATACACTTCTTTGGGTCAGGGTCACAATCAGCAAACTTAAAAAGCAACCTCCCAGGCTCATCTCTACCTGCCAGATTTAGTTCAATAGGTTTCCAAAGACAACGGAAAACAAGGCAAGGCCCCGGGATGGCCTTCTGAGTATGCTTTCTGCATTTGAAGAGTATCACACTAATCCATCAAACTGGAAGGATAGTTCCAACAAGCTCGAGCTATGCTGGGGACGGCTGGATGGAGGGGACACCAGTGGTAAATGTCCAAGGTCATCTTTGTGCCTAAGGAGAAACATGACTATGTATTACCTTGCCTGATTCAGAAACATATGTTTAAAAAAAATCAATGGAGTTTATTTTTTATAAAAGATTAGAGATTATTGAAAAGTTGACTGGAAAGCATGGAATATCCCCACATATTCCTGCCTTTGCCTCTATAGTTCCCAATATTAGCATGTTGCCTTTGTTAAATTTGGTAAAGCAATATCACTGTTATCATTAACTAAATGGGGCTTAAATCAGGACTCATTTTCTGTGCTGTTCTGTTCTAGGGGTCTTGACATATCTACAATGGCATGTGTCTGCCACCACAGCATCATGCAGAAGTGCAACTCTTAGCTCTAAAAATCCCCATGGCTCACCTACTCTTTCCTCCCTCCATTACCCCAAACATGCTGCAGCCCCTGAAATTCCCTCAATCTCTATACCTTCTCCTTTCCCAGAATGTCCAAAAGTAAAATTATACAGAATGCAGTCTTCTCAAATTGGCTTCTTAGCAATATTAACTGAGGTCCCTTCATATTGTTTTGTGGTTTGATACCTCATTTCTTTTGATTACTGATCAGTACTGCATTACAAGGAGGGACTGAAAGATATTTTGGTTACTTCCAGTTTGGGGCAGTTATGAACAAAGCTGTGTTAAATACCTGGATATAGGCCTTTATGTGGATATAGTTTTCAGATCATTTGGGTAAATATTAAGGAGTATGACTGCAAGACCCCATAGTAAAGCTATGTTTTGCTTTACAAGAAACTGCTCTACTCTTTCCCAAGTTAGCTGTAGCATTTTTTGCTCCCGTCATTGTTCCACATCTTTGCCAGCAGCAGGTGAGTAGCAGTTTCACTGTTTTAATTAGCATTTTCTGGTTATATATGACTCCGAACATTTTCTTCATAGGCTTAACCTCTGTAGATTAATTTGATGGTCGATTCTGATACTCCCTTTTTAATTAGACTGGTTTCTTCACCTTTGTTTTCTTTTTTAAAGTCTTCTTTGATTTTTTTTAATTTAAATGTAGATGTGTGCTGTGTGTGTCTATGAGCACATGCCACAGGTATTCAAGTGCCCTCGGAGGACAGTAGAGGGTATCAGATGCAGAGTTCCAGGCAGTTGTGAGCTGCCTTATGTGGGTTCTGGGAAATGAATTCAGATCCTCTGGGAAAGCAGTATGTGCTCTTAACCACTGAGCCATCTCTCCAGTCCCTCCTTTACTTATGGATACAGTTGTCTTACCAGCTCTGTTTCTCCAAGGTGCTGGCTTGTCTTTTCATCGTATCTTATTTTCTTAAGCATTGGGAAAGTGCCTACCACAACAGACAGGGTTAGGCCAACTCTGACCATCATCAGCACTTACTGGGTAGCCTTGTCTGGCAGCCCACACCTTCAGGCTTGCCCTGGGTTGTGAATACCCTGGAAAGAACCCTTCATTAGCATGAATGGGAAAATTGATTTTGCCATGGCCACTTTTTAAGTGTCTAATCATTGCTGAGTGTGTGGAGTCTTTCAGAATGTTTGGTTATTAGTGCCCTGTCTTTTTTTGACCTTTGTGTATTTGTTCAACAAATGTTAGATTTCTTAGAGGCACCAGGGCTGGGGCTGGCCCCTTGTTTGGAAAGCAGCTACATTACCTCTCTCGCATGTCATGGGAACAGTGTGTCTCAGTTAGGGTTGCTATAGCTGTGATGAAACACCATGACCCAAAGCGACTTGGGGAGGAAAGGGTTTATTTAGATTACATACTATGAGCCACAGCCCACTGAAGGAAGCCAAGGCAGAAACTCAAATTGGGTGGGAAACTGGAGGGCAGGAGTTAATACAGAGGCCATGGAGGAGTGAGGCTTACTGGTTTGTTCTTCATGTCTTGTTTAACTTGCTTTCCCATTGAACCCAAGACCACCAACCCAGAGGTGGTTCCACCTACAATTTACTGGGTCCTCCCCCATCAACACTAAGTAAGAAAATGCCCTAGAGGCTTGCCTATAGCTTTGATCTTAAGGAGGCATTTTCTGAATTGAGGTTGACTCTAGCTTGTGTCAAGCTGATATAAACATTAGTCAGGACATAATGTCATGAGGCTGACCGGCAAACGTCTCTATCAGCCTATGGCCTGCCATTCAGAATGCTTCGGTACAGCCCTCTGGACATCTGGACTCCGGCACTGCATGTTTTCTTCTTCTCGGTTTTCACTTCAGGTCTGATACCTAGTTTCAACTTGGATTGACCCATTTTGCCTCTGATCCCAGGAGTACCTGGTACAAAGACAAGACATTCTCAGAAGTCCTCTCCCTAGATGGGACGTTTCCCATATCTTATAAGACCTCTTAGATGGGATCAAAGAGAGATCCACAGGAGAACAGGATGTCTCCTTCCTTCCAACAATCCACCTGAAAGAACGGTGTTACTGCAAGGCTTTAAGTAGCAAATACCAAGGAGTCCTGTAGGCAGTAAGTATAGTTTGTCTTCTAGGAGCCTTGTATTGTGACTCAAATTATTCCCACACCCCACTTTCCTCACCTATAATGAAAGGCAGACAAGGGGGAGAAAGAGCCTCGCTTTCCAAGGCTTTCCAAGGTGTGGTCCCTGGACCAGTTGTGGAAGGAACACCACCTGGTGCTTGTTAGAAATAAGGATTCCCAGGTCCTATCACAGACCAAGTGAATCCAAGATCCGTGCCTTGACAGCATCCGCAGATGTATGATCCATTGCAGCCGGCAAAGCACCAGGGTGCATGACCTTCAAATCCTCTTAATTCTATACTTCAACAATCTGTAGCATTTACTGTCAGGAGGCAGCTGTTTGGAGGTCCCTGGGAGGCTGCTGGCTGACTGGCCCTGAACAAACCTGAGGACACCCCCCAGCAATTGGGATCTCATGCCAGGCATCAAGTCATGGCAAACCACAGCTGGATCGGTGGGTCAGTATGACCCTCTTGGAGAGTCACGCTGCTCACCTTCCAGGGAAACAGCTGGAGTTGTCATGAAGGCTCACAACCCTGAGGTGGAAGCTGGGGGTGGTGGCCATGTGTGGTGAGTTTTGTTGGTCAGTGTGGGCTTCATTCAGAGACCTTGCTTCCCGTCATGTAACCTGGTTTAGCTGCTCAGTTCACCCATGAGTTGAGCAGCCAGAGTTAGGGGAAAGGATAGGAATTAACAAGGCTGGGGACAGGGACAGAGGGAGGGCTTTCTGCTAAATATGTTTCCTTGAAAACAGATCTTTGTGTGTCAGACACCTGTTTTCATGTAGCTGATTGACTGCCTGGCAGAAGGGCATTAAAGAAGAACAGTGCCGTGGGGATCAGCAACATGGGCTCCAGGGTGACAGACAAGCCTCCCCTGTCTTTGGATCTTAATGTCTACTCCTGTAAGGTGAGACTAGATTCATTCATTCACATGACTGAGCCTCTAGGACATGCCTGCCAGGAGACTAGGTTCTGGGAACACTGGATATTTATGGAGTTGACCATTTGGATACTGTCCCAAAAAATTTCCCAGTTCAAATATTTTCTTATTTTGTGTGGTATGATGAAGTGTGGGTGTGTTCACATATATGTGGCTATGCATGTGTGTGTGTGTGTGTACACACATGTGTGCACATGTGCATGTGGAAGCCAGAGGTCAACCTTGGGTGTCATTCCTCAGCAGACACCTACCTTCTGAGAGAAGGTCTCTCACTGGCACTTTGGGCTGTTTCCATCTCCCCAGAGTTATGATTACTTACAAGCATGTATTACCATGCCTCTTCTTAATATATAGGTATTGGGAATCAAACTTAGGTCTTCATGCTTGCATAGTAAGTGTTTTTGTTGACTGAGATATCTCCCCAGCTCCTCAAATAGTCTATTTTTAACAATTAAAGAGACTTATTTATTTTTATGTGCATGGGTGTTTTACCTGTGCACATACCTGTGCACCATGTGTGTGCAGTGCCCACAGAGGCCAGAAGAGGGTGTCGGATCCTCTGGAAGTGGGGTTAGACAGTTGTGAGCTGCTATGCAGGTTCTGGGAATCAAACATAGGTCCTCTGTAAGAGTAGCCAGTGTGCTTAACTACTGAGTTGTCGCTGTAGTCCCTCAAATATTCTACTTTAGGATAGGCTTTGAGCTCAAATTGTGTGTGTGCAGGGGGTGCACATAGAGGTCAGAGAACAACTTGTGGAGTTGCCGTTTTCCTTCTGCCACACGGGTCCCAGGCTTGGAGGCAAGAGCCTTTATTCAAGGAGCCATTTCACTAGCCTGACACAAATTTCATCTGTTTCCTTTTATGTTGTTAATGTGCTACTAGTAAATTTCAAGTTGCATCTGTGGCTTAAGTTATACATCTCTTGAATACTGCTGACCTCACAGAAATTCGAGTGGGCTTCCGCTGGTCTCTGGTAGGTGTATGTGATGTGTTGGGAAGAAAATAACCGCACTTGCACTCAGATTCAAGAGAACCCACTGGGAGGCAGAGCTGAGGAGGAGGAGAAAGGAAAGTAACATGGTGGCTACAGTTAATAATCATGGGTTGGACATGTGAAATTGCTAGGAAGGTAGAGTCTAAGTGTTCTGAGCACAAAGGAAAAAGTAGGTGAGGTAGTGAGTATATAATTTAGCCATTCCATACTGTGTGCATATTTCAAAATATCATGTTCATATGATAACTGTGTAGAATTTTAGTCAATTAACAAAACAAGTAGAAAGGGAAATGGAAATCAAGTGTGTAGGGTCCATGGGAAGCCTTAAGGAGAAGGCCAGGAGATCATGGGCAGCTGTATTAGTCAGGGTTCTCTAGAGAAATGGAACTGACAGAATGAATATATGTATATGTGTATATATACATATACATATATATGGTTTATTAGAGTGGATTACAGGCTACGGTTCAGCTAGGCAAACAATGACTGTTTCCCAAGGGAAAGTTCAAGAATCCAATTGCTGAATCCATGAGGCTGGATGTCTCAGCTGGTCTCCAGTATAGGTTGGAATCCTGAAGAAGCTGACTCTTATATCAATGAAGGAATGAACTTGCCAGCTAGAGTGAGGGTTTCCTTCTTCCATGTCCTTTAATACAGGCTGCCTCCAGGAGGTGTCTCCACCTCCTGTGATCTGAATTTAAGGTGGATCTTCTCAACTCAAATGATCCAATCGAGAAAAATCCCTCATTGCTTGGGGGTTAGTTAATTCCAGGTACGGTCAAGTTGACAACCAAGAATAGCCACCACAATGGGCAAAGGACAGATCCCATGGGGTGTACCAGCTCCTCAAGGGATGGGTCTGAGTTTCCCATCATGCCTTGCATATGGCAAGTACCTAAAGGCTACTTGTTCTTTGCAAGGAGCTAGGAGCCAGAGGAGAAACAGGAACAATAAGTCAGAATGAACACAACACTCTTTAAAGAAGTGAACTGTCTCACTGTACTGGGGAGGGGAGGCTTGTGTATCCAGGAACCTAGGAGAGAGCTGGCCTAGACAGGACAGCAGCTTAGCATTGATAGGATACATTACAAAACTACCTCGGACCTTTCTTTCTGGGCCTCCAGACCTCATGTTCTCATGTTTCCATATACACAGTACAGAAAGGCTGGCCACTGACAGCTGTGCTGGAACATTGTGATGTGCACACCTTGACAGCCCTAAACACTTATTTGAATATCCACTTGTTTCTCATCCACTCAAATGTTTTTGAGCCCTGACCCAGTACCCACATTCATGTCAGCTATGGAGGCTACAGAGATAATTGAGACCCTATCCCTGCCATCACTTTGAGAAGGACGAACTATGGTCCACAGGTTAAATTCAGGCCACTGTCTGCTTTTGTGAGTAGTATTCTATTGGAAGAGAGTGATGTCCAATCTTTGACATATTGTCTGGTTGCTTTTGTGTTGCAAGCATATATGGTGATAGAGCCTATACGGCCCATAAAACCAAAACTATATTTACTATCTGTCTCTTTTCAGGAAATGTTTGCTGACCCCATCTTAGAGTAATAAGCAAAGAATGACTAGATAAGAGAGGGCCGGACAAAGTAAAACACAAAAGGATAATCTCAAACAGGGAGCCCCAAGCTGAATCTTGGAGGAGCACAGCTGGCTCAGTAGACAGCAGGGACGGGAAAGCACAAAAGACTGTGTGACAACAGACCACTGTCTACGTGAACACACAGGGTCTGGTCTGGGTAGCGCCCAGCAATCCTGCATGTGTGCAGTCCCCTCCTTCTCCCTCTGTTCAGGACGATGACTTTAGACCTCCTGCTCTCCCTTCATAGCTGGGAAGCCTCTGCTCACACTTTCACCTGGTGACTTTTCTTCTCCCTGGGGAAATCAAGGCAGTCACAAGCAAATACAGGCTGTCCCTTGCCTGCCACCATTCTGCACCCCTATTGCTTGGGGATTAGACTCCACACATTCCCTTCCCTACTCCCTGGTGGCACAGTTCTCTCATCTATCTTTCTTCATGCCTGTGTTATCAGTTTCTTCCTCTCCATTAGACTGATCCAAGGTGCTCCCAATATGGTATCTTAGTTCTCCCATCCTCAGAGCATCCCTGGTGTTGCTTAGCAGCCTCACCTACTCTGCTGCATCAGAGCACATTAATTTGGAAAGGTTTGTCTATGTGTGGCCTTCATTTCTCTTCCACTGGCTCCCCTCTTTTATTCTACTGTATCAATCTTGTGCTCTGCTGCCTCAAAACCAATCTTGTCACCAATGACCTACTTATTAAATCCACTGTCAATCACTAATCCCTGATGTATCTGACCTCCTAGCAGCAACTGACCTGGTGAATGTGTCTTCTCCAGGAGCTGCAGCCACATCACCTTCCCTCAATTTTTAACACTTTATGCACATGTAGGGATCCATTCTTTCCTGGGGTTTGTCCTGCCTCCACAGGCCACTCTTCCTCTTCTCTCCCACTTCTAAATGCTCACTTTTCTCCATCATTCATCCAGAAGTGTCACCGAGACTTAAAAAATCTCAGCACTGTCCAACAGAACTTTCAAGAAACTGGAAATATTCAACATGGGTGCTGTTCAGTATGGCAACCCCCCACTCTCAGGCCATCATATGTGACTATTGAGTTCTGGAAATGCAGTAGGTCTAACTGTGGAACTCCATTGTATATCTTATCTCATTCTGAACTTCAAGAGTCACGTGTGGCTGGTAGTTACTCTATTGGGCCGCGCAGATCCACATGATGATGGCACGTATTTGGTCTCAATTGGTGACCTTACCTCCAGAGTGCCTACTGGACATCTACACTTAGTTGCCCAATAGGTAGGCACCCATTGCTATTCCCATATCATTAATGCCAACTACAACCTTCCAGTGACTAAGGCCCAGAGGCCTTGGAGTTACCCCAATTCCTCCTTCCTTTCATCCCCACATCCAGTCTGTTAGCAAATCCATCAGTTCTTCCTTCAGAGTATATCCAAAATCTCATCATTGGTCTCCCTCCCCTCATCCTGGCTGAAGTCCCACTGGTGTCTCAGACAGAACTGTAAGAGATGTTCCAGCCTATCCTAACTCCACAGATTATATTCATCCTCCACATAAGAGGCATCCTTGGAAAACCTGAGGCAGGCAAGTTACTCCCTGTCTACCTTGGCCAGCACATGAAGGCCTCCATGTTCTGCATCTTGCCCTTCAGCCTCTCTCATTTCTCCTGTGTTTCCTTTTCTAACCACACTGATCCCTTTCTTCAGACATGCCGAGAACACTCCTTCCTTTGGGCCCCTTCTGTATCTGAAATATTCTTCCTTTGGTGTCCATAACTTATTTTCTTGCTTCCTTCAGGTCTTTGTTCAAAAGCCACCTGAATAACAAGATCTTCCCTGTCAGCTATACCTAAAGTACTTTGCCTATGTTACTGTATCCTTCATTTCTCCTAATAGCAGGTCTCACTATCTGTATACTATATACAATAATTGTGCACTTATTACCCCAACACACAGACTAAAGTATAAACTCCATGGAGCAGGAGCTTTGACCCTACAGTTCTACTTACCACCATATTCTCAACACCCAGAACAATAGGTTCTCAGGAAACTTACATTGAATGAATGCATTATGGGGGTAAGAGGGTACAGGAAGGTAGAGAAGTTAAAGGGGTCCATAGCTCACAAAGAGACCAAGTTCAGGAACACAGCATACGGGGTCTGAATATGGACAGAAAGTCACTGCAGATCATTTAGCAACCCCGCCCACCCCTCCATCCCAGGGGCTTCTTGCAGTACTGCTGGCATGCCATGAGCATCTTTATGCAGTAGAGGAAGGCTCAACTCTGCTTGCACATGGAAAAATGCTCTTTTTGTTCCAGTAGCTTGAGCAGTTCCTGCTTTCTCCATTCAGTGGAAGGCGGAGCCTGGAGTGTGACAGTGCACTCCCAGGCTCTTAATCCTACACACAGTCTGAGTGTGCATCTGGCCAGAGCAGGGAAGCAATGATGCGCCTTTGGGGTGCTTTTCTTATGCTCTACCACCTACCAGAAGGCAATGGAGTCATGGCTAACTCTC
Source organism: Bramus lutescens (assembly GCA_001685075.1). Classification (NCBI taxonomy): domain Eukaryota; kingdom Metazoa; phylum Chordata; class Mammalia; order Rodentia; family Cricetidae; genus Bramus; species Bramus lutescens. The sequence goes on along the minus strand of LOEQ01000902.1, from coordinate 122,111 downwards.
ATTATCAACTTGACTGGATTTAGAATCACCTAGGGGGCAAACCTGAGAAGATGCAAAGACTGAACAAGATGTGAACCATCTCATGGACTAGGGTCCCAGACTAAAAAACAAAGGGGGAAAAAGGAAGCCAGCTATCATAGGCATTGTTCTATTGCTATGTAAAGGCACCATGACCAAGGCAACTTACAAAAAGGAAGCCTTTGATTAGGGTAATCTTGATTATAGATTCAAAGGGTTAGTACACGGCCACAATAGGAGAGAGCGTGGCAGCAGGCAGGCGAGTATGGAGCTGGAGTCATAGCTAAGTACTTACAACCCGACAGCAGCCAACAGAGTGTGACTAAGACTGGCAAGGGCTTTTGAAACCTCAAAGCCTGCTCTCAGTGACACACCTACTCCAACAAGGCCACACCTCCTCCTAATCCTTCCCAGACAGTTCCACTAACTGGGGAATGAAGCATTCAAACATATGAGCCAATGGAAGCCAGTCTTAATTCAAACCACCATGTTCTACTTCCTGACTCCCATAAACTTGTAGTCATATCGTAATGCAAAATGTAGCCAGTCCAATTTCAAAATTCCCCACATTCTTTCAGTCTCAAAACTATTTAAGTCCAAAGTCTCTTTTGGGACCTGAGACAATCTTTTCACTGTAATGTCCTGCAACAGCAAAAAGCCAGTTATATACTTCCAACATACAGTTGCACAAAACCCTTCCAAAATTGAAGAAAGGGGGCACAGTGAAGAAATACAACACTAAAGTAAGACTGAAACCCAGTAGGGAAAACTCCAAATTCTATATATTCTGTATCTCTATGAATAATGAAAGGGATTATTGGATGGCTCTTATCTCCCACTCCTTCCAGCTTTGCTGACTGTAATACGCCTCTCTCTCTCTCTTGGGCTGGTTCCACACCCTGTCTGCAGCTTTCCTTAGCAGGTACTCCATGACTCTGCCATCTCCAACATCTTAGTGTCTCCAACAAAATCCAGGCTTCACCTTCACAGCCTCCAGCAATGGCCTTTCGGGGCCTATTAAGCAGGTACTCCCCTGTTAGATACATGGTCTCAGTGATTTTTCTTGATTATGGAGGAAAATTCCATAACCCCCTTCTTATACTTTTCTTGATGAAGCCAGAACCACATGACTGCCAAGTTCTGCTGCTTGCTAGGGCTGGAATCTGGCCCTCTCCTTGAATTACATTTGCATAATATAATTATACTGTATACGTATGTATATGTGATACATTGGGTTTGGTGATGCTTTCTTAGATAAGCTTTGCTTTTCACAAGCTGGAACATTAGCTGGGTGGGTCCTGCCCTGAGGGCACCACTCCCTTTATTAGATTTGGCATCAGGTCTTTAAAATTCTCATGTCTTTGGGCATAGGACCTGGATCCAACACTACATTTTCTGGTTCTCTTTTTCACCTCAAATTGTGCATTTTGTATTTCCTTTGCGCTGCTTGCTCCTTTTCAGTGTAGATCTGCACAAGAGTGATCGCTAATTGCTATGCGACACAGTCAGTACTAGGCTGTCCTGGAATCTCCTCTGCCAACATTAATCCAAAACTCTCCAGTTTAGCCTCCAGCAGATTTTTAGGACAATAATAGTATCTAATATCATGCCCCTCTGAAACCTCTTGAGTTGGGCCTCCACAGCACACACTGTTCTTAGCACCACTGTCTTCCATGCTTCTACTAGTAGGGTCCACTAAATCCCTCTTACAGCATTCAACTGCTTCCCTAATCCAAAGTCCCCAAATAATCTATATTTCTCTAAACAACAGCAGGGTCAGGCCTGTTACATCAACACCCCAGTTCCTGGTATCAACTTCTGTCTTAGTTACTGTTCTATTGCTGTGAAGAGATATCATGACTAAGAAAAAGGAAGCATTTGATTGGGAGCTTGATTACAGTTTCAAAGGATTAGTCCATGACCATCATGGTGGGGAGTGTGCCAGCAGGCAGGCAGGCATGGTCCTGGAGCAAGCAATAGCTAAGAGCTTAAACCTTAGCAGCAGGCAGCAAGCAGAAAGTAAGAGACTGGGCTGGTGTGGTCTTTTGAAACCTCAAAGTCTGTCCCCAGTGATATGCCTCCTCCAACAAGGTTACACCCCCTAGTCCTTCCCAAACAGTTTCACTAGCCAGGGATGAAGCATTCAAACAGCAATGAGAAATGCAAAATAGCATAAGTGAAGGTGATGAAGAGGGAGCAAGGACATTCCTTCCATAGGCCTGGCCAGGGGTTCTAGAAGCACCAAATCTGGCTTCTATGGGTACTAATGAGACATTTTTCAGGTATTGAGTTGGGGCACTTTAATACTGTAAGAACCCTTAGATGTCACCAAGGGACTAGTCCAACTGTCTCACTTCATGGATAAAAAAACCAGGGCCCACAGTGGAGTAGTGACTTCCTAGAGAAACTCTACAGGTTAACTACAGAACCAGGACCAGAGCCGGGTCTACCTCCTACCTCTTCGTGACAGGTTTCAAGAAGGACTATTTTCTTTGGATGCATTTCTCTGAGCACTTTTAGATCTGGTCCACCTTCCTGTTTTACCAAATTGCTGATTCCCGGGTCTAACCCAGGCTATTCCATAACAGGAGGAACCTGTACAAATATCTCCGATGTGTACCTTACCCTTTGTGCCTGGAAATAACATTCTGAGTCTGACCCTTATGCAGAGGATGGAAATTAGAGGACTAATTTAGTTGTCATAGCAACCTTGAAGCTCTTGTAGTAGGTACTTCAGCTGCTTGACATCCTGTAGTGATGGTTGCTAGATCCCGGATCTGTTGCTGACCAACTGTATGATCCTGGGAAAGTCCTTAATTTATCCACTCACCCATCCATCTATTCATCATATAATGACATCCAAAGGAATTTGTACCAGCTTGTAATACAAAATAAGACCATTAAAAGAAAAACAAAAGCTCAAAGTCAGGCTGGAAGTAGAGAGTATAGAAAAAAAATTCCAAGGCAAGCATTGAACATATATTATTTTGATCAACAGAAAAACAAAAATACTTTAAAACATGAGCTAATACAGCTATTACAACTGAAAATTAAATTCAATTGAGGCTTTTGAGTCTCAGTTTCTCCTTCACATTATAAAACGATGCCGTTGAACCTAATGATCTAAGATTCACGTCTGTCCTTCAAGTCTCACTTGGTGGAGGCTGAGCAGGACATCTACTCTGCAGTCTTTGCCCATCTCCTCCCACAGTGGCAACAAAATGACTCACTTGTGGCCACAAACTGTAGCCCCCAGGTTCTTTGAATCGGAAGAAAGGGTTGACAGTCTGGCGTTAGTGACAGCTATGCATCCAGCTCATTCACCAAAAGACCGAGACCCACATTAGGCAGGACAATCTGCCAGTGTCCTTAAAGCCCTTTCAAGGGCAGCTGCTGTGAAGTCAGGGGCAGTAGAGCATCATGGGAGCCCAGAGGATGGAGTGAGTTTTTGAGAAGCTTTTGGAGAAAACTTTTTAACAGGACCTTGAATGAAGAGTCAGATTTTCTTTTTTACTTGCTATTCTTGAGAGTACAGCCTCACTATGTAGTTCTGGCTATCCTGGAACTCATTAAGTAGACCAAGCTGGCTTCGAACTTATCTAGAACCCTGCCTCTGCCTCCAAAGTCCTGGGAATAAAGGTGTGTGACACTATGTCAAGTCAAGATTTAAATTATGAGTGTCATCTCTTTACACGGTGAAAGCAATAGAATGGGTCTACAGTACAAAAAGTAACAGAAGGTGAGGTTTTTCACCTCTGCCTCCGCTTCTAGCCCTGACATGCAAAGGCGACCACTTAGGCCATTCTTCAGCACTTCCTGCCCCTCCAGGATGGAGGATGCTGTTGCTGCATCCCTCTCTCTATCTCTCCGAGGGAAACAGGAGGGCAGAGTGTAGTGAAGATCCCAGAGCCAAAGAACTGTACCAATCCCAACGCTTCTATTTCTAACTACATGACAATGGGCCACTGACTTCGCCTCTCCATACCTCAGTTTGCTTACCTGGGAAACAGAAATAAGAACCTCACTCTTAGCATTGCTATAAATAGAGTAACCTGTCAAAGTCAGGACAGTGGCTAGAGCCTAGCACTGGCCTAGTGAAGGATTACTGTTCTACTGTTCATATCATTTCCAGCATTCCAACTTCAATTAGCTGTATTAATACTTTTTCACATGTCAACATGTAAATCATTTAGACTCTTCTGAAATTAGAATTTTGTATATGTTGCAAGACTGCTAATACATTGGATCTGAACTGAAGACCAACAAAAAGCATTTAAGTTATTGTATTCCCTACAGAATCAGGTAGTGTAAGTAAATCATGGCAGAAAGGAATACAGCACTATGTCATTAAACCCCAGCCTCATCAGACAGAGAAAGTTCAACTGCATGTTTCCTTCTTACATTGCATCACGATGTTCAGAATTGTATCACACTGTGTCTCTGTGTGGGCACACATGTATGTGTGGTGCACATGACTAGTATGTGCACAGGCATGCACACGGGAGCCAGAGGAGAATGTTAGGCATCCCGCTCTATCCCTCATCTTATTCCCTGAGACAAGGTCTTTCCCTGAACCTGGAGCTCTGTGGTTTTGTTTGTTTGTTTGTTTGGCCCATCCAGCAAGCTCCAATAATCCTCCTATTTCCACACCCTCTGTCCCAGTCTCAGGATCACAAGTGCTTATATCAGTACCCAGCTTCTTATGCGGTTATAGAAGATCTGAACCCGGGTCTTTATCCTTGTGAAACAAGCACTCTGACCCTCTAGAACCATCTCTTTAGCCTCCAACGTAAGCTCCATTTTAACGTGCTTCATATTTAGTCTTCAATTTCTCCCGCAGGTTTTCCTTCTATCCCTCACAGGTTTCTCATTGATTTTTTTTTCTTATGGAAAATAGAAACAGATGTTTTTAAAAAGCATAGTATGATCATCAAAATATCTAATTTTCCTATTAAGTGGCCAATGTCAAAACATTACTTTGTGAATCCATTTGCTGATCAACTGTCATCCTGACCTGGATCCATGTTCTGTTTTTTATAAATTCCTTTGTCTTCTTCACTGGACTTATTTTATTTTTGTTGGAGTATATCCTCAAGTAAAAATGTTTTTGGCAAACTAAATGGAAAGGAAAATTTCTGAGTTTTTGCATACCAAAATCGCTACATTTTACATTGGTCTTCTCCAGTTTTTCTTTCTACTCCAATGCTATACTCTCCAGTTCCAGCAATGAAAGTAATCTTCCTGTGCTTGGTGGCAATTACCAAACCAAGTGACATTTTTAATCCCACTCAGTATCTGTAGAATTGACATCGTTGATAATCCCAGGATTCTTAAAATTCTCCATTTGGTTGGTTCTTGATGCATTAATGATACATTCTTTGTTCTTTTCCTTTGAAATCATTTCCAGGTGTTTTTTTCCTTGTCCTAAGCCTCCAATACTACTATCCTTTAATGCCCCACTGCCCACTGATGGCCATTCCCTACACAGGCTTTCTGAAATGGCTCATCTAGCACAATGGTTCTAGCAACCATCTATATAGTAACACAAAGCACCAACCAAATGACACAGCCTATCCAAATGTGCGTGTGTGTTATGCATGTAAACATGCCTATGCATGTATGTCTGGAGGCAAGAGACATCGAGTGTCTTCCTCAGTAGTTTGCCTTCTTAATTTTTAAGACAGAGTCTACTTACTTAAGCTGTCCAATTGACAAGACCTGCCAGTGAGCATCTGGGAACTTCCCTGTCCCTCCTCCCAGTGTTGGGAGTACAGGCATGCACTACCACAACTCAGTTTTTTCTATGGGTGCTGGGGATCCAAACTCAGGCCCCCATGCTTTCACTGTAGAGAGCCGTG
>LOEQ01000902.1:103799-116093 GCA_001685075.1 Bramus lutescens | reverse complement strand
CAAGAAGAGCTCCAGTGTTGCGTCATTCCTTGCTGGACGAGGGTGGTCGCGACATTTCACAACAAGTGTTTTACCCACTGAGCCATTTCTTAAGCCCCCAAATCTTAATTCATTATTTCATTTCTATTCCAAGTTTCTAATCCTTTGGTGGTGTTTTTTAGCACATGAAGTCATCATTCACCCAAATCTCCCCAGTTAAGAACTTTTACAGCGTCCTCAACCTTTTCTTCATCCATATCCACTAGGTAGTTACTAAACCCTCTCGAAGCTGCATCCGACGTGATTCTGGAATTTCACTCTCTCTGTTCACACTGTTCCTTTAATTCCAACCCTATTACTTCTTACTCGATTACTGAGCCCTATGCCCCCAGCCTCGTCTGTCCATCTGTCCTTCCTTCAGCTACTTATCTCCTCCCCTCTCCAAATCTGTTGACCATTTATTTTAATCAAGATCCCAGCTGGCTCCCAACTGCTCTTAGAAAAATGATGAAACTCTTTAGTTTTATACACAACACTGTGTGGTTTCTCTCTGCCTAAGTACATATACAACCCCCAGTGTCACCTTAACCTCACACATCCTACAACTATAGCGAGAAGATTCTGGGGGTGGGGGCTGCCCAACCTCAATACACTGTCCCTCCATGTCTCTATGATTCTGTATTTACTGTTTTGTTCCTAACTCGTTATATGTGTGTATGGTCATGTGTTAGTGTGTGTGTACATGTAAACGCATGTGGAAGCCAGAAGTCAAGGCTGTGCGTTTTCTTTAGTTGCTCCTCCCCCTCATTTTATGAGACAGGGTCTCTCACTTGTCCTAGAAGCTCAGTGATTCAGCTTGACTGGCTGCCCTGTGAGTGCCAGAGACTGGCCGGGCTCTGCCTCCTCAACACTGGCATTATACATATTCCCCACAATGCCCAATTTAAGGAGCATATGTGGGTGTCAGAGGACAACGTGTTAGTTTTTTTTCTTTCACCATGCTGGTCACAGGATCAAATTCAGGTTGTCAGTTGGCAGCAGGTGTCTTTACCCACTGAGTAATCTCACAGGCCCACACATACAGAACTTAACTCAGGTCCTTATGTTTACATGGCAAATTCTTTACTGACTGAGCCATCTCCCCAGCCCAGATGGTCCCTCCATATTTCCATGGTATCCTGCTAATAACTTTCTATCATATTATAATATTGAGGCTTTTTATTTTCGTTTTCTATAGCTATGTTGTCAACTCCTAGGAAGCTGGGCCCAGTCTCCACTTTTTATCCTCAGGATATACATTAGAAGGTACATGTCAATGAATGCTGAAAGAGAGGAGGAAAACACCCAGGAAGTGAGTGTGTTCAAGGGGCAAGAAGAGGTGCCCTGATGAGGCTAACAAGGACCTATCCTTCACAAAGGCCAAGGGGAAAGCATTTTAAGGAGACTGTCAAATGCTGCAGAGCACATAGATGCTATAGCTGTGAACAGGTCATCCATCTAGAGACCTGGAGGGCTTTGGGTACCTTCAGGACCAACATTCTCATAGTACAAGGACGGAATGGATGAGACAGGAGGGTCTCAGCTAATGGGGCTGGGTTGGTGGTAAGGATCCCTCTGCTCTTCTACAGCATTGGGGAGCAGGCCAATTTGGGGGATTAGGGATTTATTGAACCACTCTGCCCTTATTTGGCCATGTGACAGACATTTTGACATCTTTTCAGATTCCTTTAGGGGTTCCCTCTTTCTCCTGCCCTTTAAATGTCAAGGTTTCCAGGACTCTATTTTTAGCTACTGTCTCTGCTTAATCTACACACTGCTCCCATTCGTTATGGCCTTGATGATGCTGCCTTCTTGATGTCCATCTGACTGTACCTCTGCCCAGAGCCCTCCCAGTCTCAGAGCCCACTGGAACCATAGGTAGCCGAGAGGTACATCACTCTCAGCTGTTCTGAAGCCCAGCTCAGCTCCCATCACCAAAGGTCTCCTTTGGAAACATTCTATCAACAAGACCCACACCACCAGTTTTCTCAACCCTTTCCTCTCCAATCTACTCCTGAAGTCTTATCAATCCTATCACCTTAATAATCCAAAATCCCACCCCCTTCCTGCCTCTCTTCCGCTGCTGAGATTCTAGACATACGGTTTCCAGTTGCACTGTTGCCATCTCTCCTGTCTACTCTGATTTCTCTTTTCTACCCTTTCCCATAGCGGTTTCAAGGAAGTGTTTCTCTATTTTCTAAAAGCCGAAGAGTAATTTTTATCCAATCACACACATTAGCAGTGTACAGCTCCATGAGTACAAACAAGGTTCCAACGCTGTTGAGATTTAAAGAATGGACTGGGAAGATTGCTCAGGGGGTACAGCCCTTACCACACAAGCATGAGACCCTGAGTTCAGATCTCCAAACCTCATGTAAAACCAGATATGGGAGCCTATGTCTGAATCCTGGTGTTCCTGGAGCAAAATAGATGGCAGGGATGGGAGAATCCTGGTTAGGGGTCAGCTAGCTTGGGGAACACAGCAGCAAACAACTCAGAGTCTGTCTCAGATGAAGAGGGAGGTAAATGCCAGCATCCAGGGTGGCTGTCTAACCTCCATATGCATGTCATGGCATGTGCATGCCTGTACTCATACACAGGAAACACACACACACAGAGACCAAATAAATAACACATTAAAACATTTCCATTTCCCAGAACATTCCCTCATGACTCTTTGCCCCAACATTCCCAGAGGCAACTGCCATCCTGATTTCTAGCTCCATAGACTGGTTCTGATGCTTTTGAGCAGTTCATAGATGGAATCAGACAGGAGAGATTTTTGTGTGTACGGCTTCTTTAGCTTACCTGCTAGTCTGTGCCTTCCACTGCACTCATGCACAACTGTATAGATGTCTATCACAGTCTCTTTTCCATTTACCTGCTTATGAAAAAACTCATCTATTTTCAGCTTTAGTTTTTCCAAAAATGCATTATGAACATTTTTGCATAAGTCTTTCTTGGATATAGAGTTTCCACAGTTTAGAGTAAACATCTAAGGAGGACTGTCAGTTTTTTGGATGTGCTCATGCTTTGCTTTGTAAGAAGCTGCCAAACGGCTTTCTAAAATAGTTGCACCATTTTCTAACACACCAGCCATGTATGAGAGTTAGAGATGCCTAAAACAGCCTTGAAAATGCAAATCAAATCACACTATGGCTCTATTCTAAACTCCTCTCTCTGGCTCTTTCCAGGTGTTTCGGTTCCACAGGAAATAGGCCAGGTCCACCATGACATAGTTAACAATGTCCTCGCTCTCACTGTTGCTGTTTCTCTACCAGCTCCCTTTTCTCTAGGCTCACAGGCGAAATTCTCTAACTCACGAATTTTGCTCTGCCCTTTAAACTCTGTCTTGCCGTAGCCCAGGATGGCCCAGAACCAGAACTCATGCTTCTCCTGCTTCGGTCTAGAGAGTTCTGGAAAGAAAGTTCTTTCGTGTCTCTGTGTGAAAGAGATGCCCTTTGCCAGGATGCCATCCCCCATACCTTCATCTCAATGCCTACCCGCCTTTGCAGAGTTATTTCACACACTTCTGTGAGTTCACTCCTGTTCTCTGCTCCCCAAGCATACAGAAACTCTACCAACATGCTCAACATGTCATAACACACTGTTTTCTTTCCTCTAACTGACTCTTATAAGTTGTCCTTTGTCCCTCCCTTTCCTTTATCATTGATGACTGACTACACCAGACAGACATCATGCTAGCAGAATAGCGTGGTATGAGAAGTTAAGACATAATCCCTCCTCTCCTAAGGCTTCGGGTGGATGAAAGAGACAGTTGAGGGCTGGTCAGCGCTAGAGTGCTTGACTAGCAGGGATGATACCCCAGGGTCGATCCTCTTCACCACAGAGACACACAATAGGACTGAGGAGGGAAAGCTAGAAACCAAGCTGTGTTCTGGACAAGAGAAGGTAATGGATGAGGGCAAGGTATGGTCTCGTCAAAGGAACGACATGTGCACTGGGATCTAGAAGAGATGTATGAGCTAATCAGGTGACTGCTATAAGCCAGGGGCTATTCAAGAAAGTGAAATTGAGCTGAGAGGGGAAGCTGAGGTGACCTGCATAAGGAAGAAGGCTAGGCAGGTGCCAGAACAGAGGTTGTCGGGGATCTTGCTTGAGACCGTGCCGCAAGACGACAGCGGTATCATCCTTATCTAGCTCACTGGACCTGCCATTGTATCTGTTGGTGCTTACAAAATATATTATCTTTTCAATTAATACATGTTAAAAGAGTTCACAAAGTTTGATGGGAAAAGAAGATACAAGCCGCAGCTCTCAATTTTATTGACTTAATGAATTGCATTCTTAATAGTTCTTTGAGAGCATAGAGTCTTGCACAATGTGTTTTAATCACATTCGCCATCTCAACAGGATGTTAAGTGGCTGCAGGGCTGAGCATGTTTTTAAGCAAAGGCACAAGTGGAGTTTGTTGAGAAACTACAGCCAATGGAGCAGTGATGGAAATGTCACACGCAGGTTCTGCACAGTGGGAAGGGATGGGACTGAGGGTACAAAGATGGTTAGTTTTGAGAGGGAAGAATGACTCTTCCTTCACAATAAGAGACAAGGGTGAAACTGGAGGGAGGGGGACACTGCAGAGACACAACACTACCTGATAGGAGGGATGCTCCTCTACCTGATAGGAGGGATGCTCTTATAGCCATGTGGTCCAGAGGACATTTTCTTGAATCTGCATATTCTTGAATCAGCCATTCCTCAGCCAGACTATTGACAGTGCTTATAATCGTCACGGGAAGATTTATGGGGCAGTGACTATAAAACTGGCTATGTTGGAAGCTTTGGTGGCCATTCACCATCTAAGATCCACAGTAACTGTGTTGGGGACCCACACACTCAGGTGTAGGGACATTAGGAACCTTACACGGGACTATACCAACAGTGAGAGGCTGACCTGCAGTTTGAATCAAGACTGTCCAATACCACAAGGGGCTACAACAAGTTGGGAGCCCAATCTCACTCCGTATGGTGGGAATGTCATCATGAGAAAGCGGAGGTAGTTTAAGGAGGTAAAGGCCCTATGTCTGTAGTGCGAGTTTAACCTGCACTGAATCTCCTAGTGGGTGTAGTGGGTGACGGGGAAACAGCAGTTTGATAGCGTAGAATGTAATCTAATATCTGGTTGCAGAATGAATCACGGGGGGGGGTCAGGGAGGGAGCAGGAAGGTTGTCCTAAGAACTCCCCCCACCAGGAGACACATATAAACTTTAGTACCAAATTCCTGCTTGTTGTTTGTTCTATACATGCATATCCATGGTAAATGTTTACTTTTTTACTTAAGGAAGCACTTTTTGGTTTCCTTTTTTGGCATATTAGAATTTCCCCCAAATCACTACTTTTGTGCTTTGAGAGCATTATTAAGCAAAATAATGGTTACCTAACCACAAACACTATGATACTGAGACAATTATTCTGATAAGCTTTATAGTTAAGAGACCAATGGCAGGGTAGCACAGGCAGTGTAAATAACAGAACAAAGGATGCTGCACACCCAGGTTTGAATGCCATGCGATGTAAGAAATTTCACTGTGAGACTCAGAAGAGCATCCAATTAAAAACTACAAACTGGCCAGGCAGTGGTGGCACATACCTTTAATCCCAGCACTTGGGAGTCAGAGGCAGGCAGATCTCTGAGTTCTAGGTCAGCCTGATCTACAGAGTGAGTTCCAGAACAGCCAGGACTACACAGTAAAACCCTGTCTCAAAAAACCCAAAGACCAAAACAAACAAAAATTTATATACTGTTTTTTTTTTCTGGGACTTCTCATTTACTATTTCTTTGACTGAGGGTAACTAAAATTACAAACTGTGAAACAGGAAATGAAGGGAAACAGTGTCCTTTCTTGCAAAGAGAAAGAACCCAACACCAGTTAACTAAAGATGCGGTCAGTGACTTGTCCATACAGACAATGGCAGGGCAGGAGTGACATAGGAATGTGCGTTCCTGAGCCACTGTAAAGCTCAATGCGCAAATGCAAACATAGCAAGAAGCCAGGTGATGACCTTAGTGAATATAGGGGTGGGGTTAGAGGGAGTGACGCTTCAAAGAGAATAATACATCCTAGCTGGAGAAAAGGAGCCATTGGAAATTATATCCACAGAGAACTACAAAGCAACCAAGGCCCTGGGCCAGGAGACAGGTGGTCATATCAGCAGAAACAGCAGGTGCTATGGACCTGGCTCCATCTGTAGAGAACAGTCCTGCTGGAGAAGTCTCCGAGAGGAAGGCAGGGGAGCTCGAGATGGGCAGCTCTCCCCATTGTGGAACTGTGATCTTAACCGGAGACTGCTCACAGCCGACAGGGTGGTCTCACTATTCTCTTCAGGCTTCCTTGCGCTTTTACACTAACAAATGATGGATGCTTTACTTTGCCAGTCACTATAGACCACTGTAAGTGTTCTAACCTTAGGACCTACAGTGAGCTGAATTGTGTTCCCTCGAGACACATGTCCCCCAACACCTTAGAGAGTGGTCCGACTTTAGAAATAGTGTCTTCACAGATACTGATATATCTATATTACATATTAACATATTATATATATATCACAGACATAAACCATTACAGTAAGGTAACACTGAGTCAAGGGGGATACTAAACAATGACCCTATCCTTATACAAAACAGACAAAGACACAGGAAAAAAAAATCTCAGGCAAGCCAGAGGTAGAGGCTGGGCCTAGGCAGCCACAAGCCAAGGCATATCTAGCTTTACTGAAAAACACAAGGAAGGAATCACCAAGAGAATGGGGAAGGTGTATGGCTCCAATCACACCTGATTTGGAACTTCCAAACTATAAAAAGAAAACTCTTCCATCGTTTTATGCCCTTGGGGTTTACCAAGCAACGTGAGTGATATGCTTCACAACCATTGCAAGAACGAAGCAAAAAAAATAAAAAGGGCTGAGGTGGTTGGAAAGGGCACAGGAGAGGCCTTTAGGTAAGTAAGCACCAGGAAAAACCCAAATAAACCCATACCGTAGATTCTGAGGGAGTATGTAGTCCCCAAAGGTATACAGAGGGATCTGTGGTAACATTAAGTGGAATCTGTGCAGTAAAGGCTCATAGTGTGGCTTTAGCCTGATGCATTTACGAAGAGTGTAGACTTCAGTTTTGGCGCTGCAAGGCTGAATCAATCTCACATAACTAATGAAGTCCCACTAATCACATTTCTCAAATTCAAAAGAGAAAATGAGGCTGTTCATTTGTTTCTTCTGTATATGTGTGAGAAAACAAGTTTCTCTTTAGGTATCCCAAATGCTTACATTGGCTACCAGAAGCCCATGGCCAGATACCTGTAAAATGATAATGAAGTCTAAATTATGACGAAGGGGCAGGACCTTGACCATGAAAAGGCCCAGTGATGTTTCCCTCCCCAGTACCACAGCAGAACATGTCTCCAGGCCTCAGAGTCTGTGGCATTCACTGCAGATTGATAGTTCTTTTGTTTTTCTATCTTCTGGGGCTATGTGCCCACTTCCACCCAAGGACCTGGCCTCTGAAAAGAGTGTCAAATAACTGTTGCTAGATTACAATTATGCCCTGAAAGCGACATTCTAATATTACAAACCAGACCTCTTTGACGAAGGTGCGGGTGCCTCCACTCCCATAACCAGCATTGCCTATTTGGTTTCTTGTGGCATCTGAAAAGGCCACTGCCATATTGGTGGCTGAAAACAACAGACATTTATTTATTGCCTCATGGTTCTAGAGGTCAGAAATGTATGTCAAGGTTGTTGGTAGGACTGGGCTTGCTCCAGACTCTGGGAGAGAACCTGGTACTTGCTCCTTCCAGCTCCTGGTGGCTCTGGATTTTCCTTGGCGGTGCACCATTCCAATCTGTCCCCACAGCCACGATTCCATCTCTTCTGCATCAGAGCTTTGCATACCTTTCTTCTAAACGGACACTTCTAATAGTATTTATGGCCCATCTGATAGTGCAGCATTCTCTCTCAAATCCTTATTTTAGCACATCTTCAAAGACCCTTATTTTAAATAAGTTGGAACTCACAAGTTCTAAGGACTTTATAATAATGCCTTGGGTAGAAAGGGAGCAGGGATTCATTTTTAAAATTCATTATGTTATGTAAATTTTGACATTGGGACCTTATCAGGTTTTGTATATGCATGCCATGGCATAGGTGTGGAAGTCAGAGGACAACTTGAGAGAGTCAGTCTCTCCTCCTACTGTGTAGGTGTCAGGGTTTGTACTCTGTTGGGTACCTTAACCTGGTGAGCTATCTCACTAGTCCCCTTACGTGTTTAATATGTCCCTGGCATCTCATACATACATGAGAATGAGTATATAAAACAAGGTAACTTAGTTCCAAATTCTCACCTTATGACCATTATACACTATTGCCCCATTAGCATTCTTTAAAAAGATACCCCTGAACTCCATACCACAGTCCCTTCAAACACCTAGATGGGTTTCTTGTATGCACAACGTAGGGAAAGCCACCTGACACTGACTTCATCTCTTCAGGCTAACCTGTCAAGAGCAGTTATAAGGCTTAATGTTATCTTTAAATAGGATATCAAATGATCTCATATGATTATATTTTGCCCTTAAATCATTTCTACTTCACACATACATGGTGTGCATGTGTGTGCAGGTTCATGTCTATGTAGAGGCCAAAGGACAATCTTTGATATAATTATTTAGGCACCATCACTTTTAATTTTTGAGACAGGATCTCTCACTGGCCTGGAACTCACCAAGGATACTGGGCTGGTTGGTTACCCAGCCCTAGGGATCTACCTCCCTCCACCTTCCCAGCACTGAGATTTGAAGTAGGCACCAGAATGCCAGGCCTTTGCTGAAAGAGTTGTCTTCCCAGCCCCCCTTCCATCTTTTGGGGCCCCAAATTAATCTAATATGTCCCTTCTCAGGACCCCTCAAGACATCTACCTCCTTGTGTTCATGCCTTTTTTGAGCTCTTCTTGCCCTGCCTAGGGATGCCATTTCTACCTGAGACTTACTTGGTAAGCTTCCTGAAAAGGGAACCTTACTAGAGACTCAGTGTGTTACTTTTCTCATTGTTGTGACAAAATACTGGACAGAAGCCACTTACATGGGAAGAGGTTTACTGCAGCCCATGGTTTAAGATGAAACCGGTTTCTCATGACAGAGAAAGCAGAGTGGGGAGTGGCTAGGTCTGTGGGATGGGAGTTTACCCTGCAACCTACTCATCTTCATGGATTCGGCAGCAGAGATCTTGGTCCAGATAGCCTGGGCCCATCTTCACTAAACCACTTTGGAAAGCCATACCTCCTAACCCAAAGATCCATCACCTTCCCAAACAGCCCACCAATTGTAGATCAAGTGTTCAAACATAGAAGCCTGTTGGGAACACTTCACATTCTACCCATAACAGTGCACAAAAAACATTTGTCAAATGACTGTTGGCTATGGGTAGGGGAAGTCTCACAAGGTACCACCTGTAGATGAAATGCCACAAGCAATTGATTACTGCTGAGAGAGAATCAGTCTTCCCCAGGGATGAGCCCTCTAATTGGCTAGCCAATATCAAGTGGTCAGCCCTAAAAACATATGCATAAAAGCAATACTAAATGGATTCAGCAGATTGTATTTATTGTGTGTGTTTATCACAATAATTTCAGAATGAGAGGCCATTAATTTGAGAAGAAGTAGGTGGTACACAGAAGGAGAAAGAGGGGAGGAGATGATATAATATAGTACAAATATATTTTTTTTAAAAAAAGAAAATGAACTGTTGTATGTACGGTGGACTAGTAAATCAGAAGATGTACAAAAACAGGCCCATTCTTCATTCTCTTGGAGTATTCAAAAGAGAATATTCAGAAAATTAAATGAGTGTATTTAACACTTAGAAGGAAAAATTCTTTACATAGCTGGTAATACAGGAAACCGGGGAGGTGTTTTTCTATTAAGAATAAGGTATTGATCTTCAAGAAGGAAAGGCAGAGAGCTTAAAGAGCCACCTCAATGCCAGGCTTTGGTAAGGAAAAAATACAGCCCCAGTTTGAAAAGTGTTCATGGATCTCTGAGAACAGAGCCCTAGGACTGAGAAGACCCAGCGGAGGGAGTCCTAAGGGCTAGTCTTAGATCACTAAGCTGCTCCGAGATCCAGGGCTGTGATGTGGTTCATTTCAGCCGCTCTCAGTTCATAGACGAACATGAGGCAAACCATGTTTAATAAATGTCAGCCAAATTACTGTATCAATAAAGTGAAGTGGAATTGCTTGATGCAAGAGTTCCCATCTAGTCAAATCATCAGATAGATACAGACTGTGGTGTCTGGAGGTTCATCTCAACATAAGCCACTGCTAAATACAATGCTCAATCCTGTTGCCATGTTAGACATAGCTGGCCACTCCTCTTCTTTGAAGCACTTTATTAACTTGGTTATCAGGAGACCATACCATCTAGTGTCAATCTCTTCCCTCATTGGGTATTCTTACTTCTATCACTGGGTCTTCCCCTTGACCTCTAAACTTTGATGTGCCTTAGGGTCCATTGCTATGACCCTTTCCCCATCTGTCCTTTCTTTCTTATACCAAGAAAGACATTCAAACTCGTGGCTTCAAATGTCACCTGCAGATTATCTCTAAAATGCCTGGTTCCAGCCCTGTTTTCTCCCTGAACTCCAGACTTGCATATTCAACTGCCTGTTTGACATCTTCAATTAGGTCTCTAATAGACTGTGAAATGTAACATGATTGAAACAGAACTCCTCATTCCCTCCAGTTAGCATCTCCACCTCCTCTATCCCCACATCGATAAATGACAATTTCATCCTTCCAGTTGTTCAACCCAAAAACTATGAGGCCAGTCTTGACTCCTTTCTTTTTCTCCTACCTGAACCTAATACACCAGCCAATTTTGTGGGCTTCACCTTCCAATTATACCCAGATTCCAACCACCTGATCCCTTTCCACTGACAGCCCCATAGTCAACTCACCTTATGCATTACCCAGGATACAGAATCCAGTTATTCTCACCTTGCCTTCCTATGTCTGCAGTCAATGTTTCATGGAAGCCACACGACCCTTCTAAAACAAATTCAGTCATTTCACTTGTCTGCTGCCAACATTCCAAAGATGTCCCCATAAATTTTATGCACTCCACATCGTCAATGAGATCTACATGGCCCTATAAGATCCTTTTCCCATCTTATTCTCTGTTACCCTAATTTCAGCATTCTCATTACACAGGCCTTGCTGTCCTCAGCAAGTTATTAAGCTGAACTAAATAGAAAGCATTAAAACTTATTATAAAATATAGTATAAAGAGTTACTTGAGATATCAATAACAAAAAGCTGTGAAGGAATGGAATTCCTGTAGTTATTGAGGACAGTCTTGGGTTTGCAAGATGGAAACTTCTGGACTTGAATGGTGATGATGACTGCCTGATGCTGTAAATGCACTGAATACCACTGAAGTCAATGGTTAAACTCATAAATTTTATATATGTCTTATCACAACAGAAAATAATTCAAAATACTCATAGTAGGTATTACCACAACAGTGGGTAATAATTATCAATAGGTATTATAGATATCTATAATGTGTGTGTGAGTGTGTCTGTCTGTGTGTGTCTATGTGTCTGTGTGTAATATAGATATGGGTGAATAAATATATCTATAATATATCCATAGGTAATCTTATCACAAAAATTTTGGGGCTAGGGATATTATTTATTGGGAAAACACATCTTCTGGGTAAGTGTGAGGACCTGAGTTTGGATCCCCAGCACCCATGTAAAAAGCTGGGTGTGGCTTGTGTGCCTGTAACCCCAGTGCAAAGTCTGGTGGGAGGCAGAGGCAGCTGACCAGCCAACCTAGCCAGAAAAACAATGAACTCAAGGCTCAGAGAGAGAGCTTGTCTCCAAGGAATAAAGTGGAGAGTGGTGAGGAAAGACACCAACATCCTCCTCTGGCCTCCTACACATAAGAGCTGGTGATATAGCTCCTGAGATGGAGGCAAGAGGATGAGAATTTCAAGATCATCTTCAACTGCACAGTGAGTTCAAGGCTAGCCTGGGATGTATGAAACTCGGCCACATAAGAAGGTACACCTGTGGGAGTCGAGGAGCAGGCTCAGTCTATAAGTTGTTTGTTATGCAAGTATGAAGATCTGTATTTGGTCCCTATCATCCATATCAAAGCCAAGTGCCATGGCACACAGCTATCATCCCAGCACTGGGAAAGTGGAGATGGGAAGATCCCTGGGGTTTACTGGCAGGCCAATCAAGCCAAATCAGAAGTTCCA
>LOEQ01000902.1:65582-79094 GCA_001685075.1 Bramus lutescens | reverse complement strand
GGAGCACAGTGTTGGGGCACACGGTGTGGGATTGGAGCACAGTGTTGAGGCACACGGTGGGTGTGGGATTGGAGCACAGTGTTGGGGCACACGGTGTGGGATTGGAGCACAGTGTTGGGGCACACGATGCTGGATTCTTATGGCCCGTCTCCTCAGCGTGTCATATACATCAGTACTTCTCCCATTCCCCCTTCAGTCGCCCTCTCTCCGCTGGTCTCTTCCTTTACCCCAGTCCCCCTTCTGCTTTCCAGGAGATACATGCATATGAATACGTGATTTTGTGTATCTGTGGCAAATTCTAGGGCACAAATGAGAGAAAACATACAACATTTATCTTTGCGTGTCTGATTCATCTGCTGAATATGATCATCTCCAGTTGAATCCATTTTCTAGCAAGTGATAGAATTTTTTGTGTGTGTGACTGCTGTGCATATAAATCCCGTTTCTTTGACCAGTTGTCTAGCCACGGATGATTCCAGAACGTGGTACTTGCGAACAGTGGATGTTTGGGCTTCTCTGACATATGTTAATTTAGACCAGAGTGTATAGTTCCATTTTAAGTTTTTGAAGAATTTCCATACAGATTTCAGAGAGGCTGGACCGATTTCCATTCTCATCAGCAGTATATAAGGTGTCACAATAGAACTGGTGAGAGGATGAAACAAAGGAGGAATTTCCCGTCATTTGGAGCCAAATAGGAACTGAGGGTCTGAGTCGCGGGAACATGAAGTTCAGCATCTTTAAGGTCTAGCACTGAACCAGGAGGTTATGGCGGGCACCTGCTCCAAGAAGGTCTAAGCATCAGGAACTATGGGTTATAGTAGGACTATAGCCTCATTTGTGGTCCCCCAGTCAGAGACCAACCTGTAGAATCCGTCTGGCTTCTTTAATGCCAAGATAAGGACATTGCATGTGGAGTTACTTGGGAACAGTCACCCAGAAGCCGGGGACTTATCCATGAGAAGCTGGGAGCTCTTTCTGGTTGGGCCTTCGAGGGAAGCTGCTGGGCTCATCAGCGGTCGTTGTAGAAGGAGCGGCTCTTAGTTCTCAGAGAGGGAAGTAGCTCGGGCACCAGGGGGACATGGATGATGCTCTAGTGAAGACTCTAGGTATTAGGAAGGACGTAAAAGCATCTAGAATTTCAAAAAGCCTGAAAATTTCAAAAATTTCAAAAGGTCTGAAATTCAGACATGGTATCTCTACCCTAGAAATGGGGCAGCTTGGTAGAACCAGACAAGAATGTTTGCCTATTGAATAGAATTGGTGGGAAGTGGGATGAATGGAGCTTCTGGTGAAGCAGGCACTGGATAGCCAACCACAGGAGGTGCTGGGGCAAGAAAGTCACTCCCTTATCAATGAGTGCTGTAATATTGGTCCTTGGCAGTCTAGGGTCACCCAAAGGTCATCTCTATGGAGATAGAAAATACAGAAGCCTTTTAGCCTCAGTGCCCCATCAGTCCTCTTCATGATGCTCTTTGTAGTTTAGGAATAAAGTCATGGACATTTGATGTTTTTCCATTTTAACCTAATCATGGTGGCCTTGGTTGGAGGTCAGGCTTCCCTCATGTAGGAGGAAGGGACCTTTACTTCCAATGGGTCTCCACTTTGAAGACTGGACATGGGCCGGGGGAGGCTTCTAGCCTGGGCGCTTCAGACTGAAATGTGACCAACAAGAAGACTTTTTGACCAGAATCTATCTGGTTTAGGTCCTTAGACTGAACTGTTCAGCCACTAGGTGGCGCTGTAGTATTTTCTGAGCTGGACAAGGAGCCAGCAGTCAGTCCTGCACTAAGGAAGATGGCTTGTCATGTTTAACCTTTCCATCCCTCCAGTTTGGTTTTTCTGACTCTTGGGGTCTCCTGGTTATTAAAGAACGTAAAGTCTGCATCTAATAAAGTGGGGTAAAGGAGTCTGGGTCCCTGGTGTAGTATTTGAAACTATTGTCTGTACTCTGAAGAAATTTGGCTTATAAAATGTACAGCCAGGATGGATTAGCCTTCCCAACTATGGGAGTCCACATTGGTACATTTGTGCATGGTTTCAGCTAGCCTAAACTTAAAGAGACCAGGATTCTTGGCAGCTTCCTGTATTGCCTTCTACAAGTCATTATAGCTAATGGGTTTGATGATGACATTTTAATTCCCTTTAATACATAGATAATTATATTATCTCAGTCCTTCCCTCATCATCAGTGCCCTGATATGGCCAGTCGGATCCCATAACAGTCACAGCCATGGGAACTGGCCTGGCTGTAACTAGATGATGAACACGAACCTCAGCAGGCACATGCTAAGGACCAGATGAGGCTTCTCGTGTGTGCAGCAGGTGGATAGAGTGATGAGGCTACATTGTTAGCCTAGGGCAAAAGCTCAGTGACCCTTTGAATTCCTTAATGAAGTTGGGGGGATCATGACTAAAAGAGCCTGATATGGGACAGATCAGGGGAAAGAGGATGTGTGTCTGAACAGTGCCAAGGTCCTTATTAGCTACCTCACAGAGGGGGAAATTCTCTACAGGAGAAGGAATAATTTTTAATTGTTCATGTGTGCAGCAGACAATAAGAATTATGGAAGCCACACAGTAGTGGCACACACCTGTAATCCCAGCATTCTGTGCGTTTGAGGCCAGCCTGGTCTACAGAGTGAGTTCCAGGACAGCCAGAAAACTGCTACACAGAGAAACCCTATTTTCAAAAACAAGCAAACAAATTAGGTAGATGTTACCATGTTAGATCAAAGGTCACAATGAACCTTCTGAATTCCCTAATGCAGCTGAAGGGGCATCCTGGGTGAAAGATCCTGATTTGGATTGTGTTGGGGGCCAATTGGGCATGGGAAAGGGACTGTGTAGCTGGAGGTGCTCCAGTCCTCATTAGCTACCTTGAGAAGAGGAGAGGTGTTGTCTGAAGGAGTGGAATGGCTTTTATTGCTCCCTGAGTTCCTGAGCAAGTGTGTGATGGAGAGAATCTATCTATCAATGTAAAGAGGGGTGTGGTAGGAAGGAGACCTGGAGGGAGAAGTTGAAGAGGGAGGTGTGGGGGAGGTGAAGGAGTAGGTTGCAGGAGAGAAGCTGGAAGCTGAGCATGGACGTATACAAAGGAGAGGCCAGCTATGACCGAGTTTAAGAAAAGTCACAGATGTAGAGGAATCTAGTAAAGTGCATAGGACATCCCTCTTGCATCTTAGGGTCTTGTGACAGCCATGAAGGTGTGGTTATGAGAAATATCAGAGTCCTTTCCTAAATTACAAAGAAATCTAATTACAAGGTGAAGTAATAGCTCAGTGTGCCCCAAGGCAGCCAGCATTATCGATCTGAAAGGGTCAAGGAAGTGGGTTAAAGGTCAAGTTTTCCTGTGAAGGAAATTGGTTTTCTTTTTCAGAGTCTGAGAATCAAATTTAGATCTGTTCCTTTTGTTGTGTTGTTGCTTTTAGTTTAGTTTTGTTTTGTTTTTGAGACAGGGTTTCTCTGTGTAGCCCTGGCTGTCCTGGAACTTGCTTTGTAGACCAGGCTGGCCTCTCGAACTCATAGAGATCTATCTGTCTGTCTTCCGAGTGCAGGGATTAAAGAAATATGGTACCACCGCCTAGCCTAGATCAGTTCTTAAGACTACATCCCAGAGGTGAGTCAGAAGGGACAGAAAACACAGGATCTGTCATATGGGTCCCATAGAAGTCCAACATCTACCTGGGGCGGGGGTGTGGGTAGCTGACTTCTGTTGTCAGTGAGACCCAGTCTCACAGCTCTGATTTGACCCAATTCCCAGAGGGGGATACAGTTTCTCTCTGGAGCCAAAACAACCGTGTGGGTCAGGCTAGACTGACCTTGAAGAGAAAGCTCAGTAAACTAAAACTGCGACAAGTTAGTACTTTGTGTCACACACCAGTCATGAGGGAACATGAAGGGGACTCCCTGTCCTGGAGAAAATGGAGACCTGGTTCCTAGTAGGTTTCTGGCTGGGACTTCCTGATACAAGTACAGCACTGTCAGCCACAGGCTCAGCTCCTCCCCACTCTAGAGAGCTGTGATAAATGGTGTGGAGGAGGAGGAGCAAGCTGGACGTGGAGCCTTACAGTGTGTGCAGGTCCATCTCAGAGAGCTACTGAGGCCATCTGTGCCACACACAGAATGCGGGGTCTCCCAGGAGGAGCTAAAATGCCTCTTATACCCTTGTGGACTAGAGAAGGCCACTCTCCTTTACCATTGCCTTCAGATGCTACTCAAGAATACCATGGCCAGGGTTCTTTTTGTTGCAGATGGGAAATGAGTCTTTCCACAAGGGACAGAAAGGAACTCCTTCACCTTGATGGGTAACAGCAGTCCAGAGTTAACAGACTGAAGGACTTGGGGTATTCCTGGAGAGCAGCTCAAGAATGTTCTCTGCTGCCTTCAGTATCCCAAAAGGGTTCATTGTTAAGTAGCAGATCGAATCGGTTGGTGACCACACGGCCTTCCTGTAGGGACCAGGGCAAGACGGTGTCTCGGTGGCACATTCCTCCTCGGATGACAGCGGACCATACCTAACCAAAAGCTCCTATATCAGCTCTTGTCACAAGATTCATTGTCTAGTCTTCTACTATACAGTTACATCTGATTGGCATTTAGTAGGTGACAGTATACTGAGACTGCTCGTTCACTTCCCATCTGCCCAGATCCAAACAATCTCACAGAAACTACATTAATTACAACACTGTTTGGTCAATAGCTTAGGCATATTCCTACCTAGCTCTTACACCTTAAATTAACCCAAAGCAGCTTTTTTATTAACCATGATAATAAAACATATTCATAGTATACAGAAGGGAATCCCACATCATGACAGATTATCTTCTTGATCAAGTTCTATCTCACTTCTGAGCCTACTTCTCATCTGGGCTCAACCTAGGACCATATAGGTTGGAAAACACAAAACCAGTAACATAATTCTAACACCTCAAGGGCCTTGTCTCTAGGATGCCATGAGCCACCTTCCCCCACAAAAGTTCATGCCAAAAATAAGGGATACCAAAGCAATCTCCTGCTACATAGCCCACACCTGAAAGCACAGCCCTTGCTCTTTGGCCTCTGTGGGGAGATGGTGGTGTTGATGTCACCAGTGGCAAACTCAAACACATTCTGCTTCTATAATTTTCACTTCCCAGACTTTATTGAGCTTCTGCTACCTCTTTTCTGTCCCTTCCCTTCTCTTAAAACATATATATATATATTCTATATAATCAAAGTTTAGCTCAGTTCAAACCAGATTCTTTCTTGATGCAATGCAACATTATTGATTAAAATCTAGTCTTTCTATTTAAAGTAGGATCTGACTTAAAAAATGATATGATTATCGAATTAAGATGGTAGATTGAGAAGTAATACATTGTGGGTACAGTCATGTCTACTTGAGTAGCACATTTTACTCCTGAAAGATTGTGTGACGTTTAGTAATTATTGTGTGTGTGTGTGTCTTCCTTTGTAAATTAGGTGGTATTGTCATTATTCAATCTATCTCAAAATGTACTTACTGTGCTTAGCATGCTACTAATTACATGATAAGCATGCATAGGCTAAATTTCTTTCGCATGTTTTATTACTTCCCGAGGCATTGCTTTCAGACCTCTTGTGTACAACTTGAGGAAACTATACCAATCCGCACAGAGGTTTTCTTTTTTTTTCCACTTGATATTTTTCAAAGTTCAAGTTCTACTTCACCCTGAGCTTTGTTAAGTGGCAATCCTTACATTTTCCTTGAAAACTGGAGGCCCACGGGGACAGAGGGCCACAGCCACCACTGCTGGAAGAAAAGGCAGCTGTGCACGGTCCTTTAGTTGCAGTGCCTCCTAATGGCAGGCGCAGGACAGCGCCAGTGTCTTTAAGAAATCCAACACACTTAAAGAACTATTGGTCTGTAGAAATTATTTTAAAGTGAGTCCTGAATTGAACTGCATCTCCTGTAAAGGTTTGGAAAAGGCTCTCTATCATCACGACAAAACATTCTGGTTTAAAAGGCTAGCTTGAGTAGAAACGAGGAAGAAACATAGTGTAGTGGGTTGCTAACCCCAAATTACTTTTGTGAGGGCCAAACAGAGAGGCTTTCTTACCAGACCAGCTAAAACTGGTCTGTTTGGGATTTAGGTGCCATCCTCTTCCAGATCCCTCAGAAACTCAGATAAGACAATTGTTTCCATTTACAGACGCAGAGTCTGGCACAAGTGACTCCATCCAGTTGTCCCTGGCAGTGGAACCGGATCTAAACCCCAAATAGTGGTTTGTTTTATTTAGCAGTCTGAACGTATGATCAAAATAGACATTGATTTCCACATGTTGTCATCTAAAAAGCATACCTTATTGGACTTAGAGGTTTAGAGCTCATCAAAAGGCCACCAGGGAGCACACACACTCAGTTCCAGTCACTGCTTAAAAGACTTGAAAATGAACATTGACTAATTACATTGCTCTACCAAAATAATAGCATAATATATACATATGCATATAAAATCCCAAATACCAGTGGCTGGCAAGCATTCCTGTTTAAAAGCACCTGGAAGGAAAGAGGGGAAAGAAGTAGCTCTTGACAGTCTAAAGCAAAACCTAATAAACCATGTTGAGCTATAGTACGAACCAGGCTGAAAATTGTAGACTTCGTTATAATTCTTTCCATCTATGCAACTGTGTTGTTCCCCAGCCACTTCATGAAATAATGAGCAATATACAAAAGTAGATAATGATAATGAACTTCGAAGGAAAAATTTTAACTCGTTACCTCTTTCATGTTTATTTAGTTTTTGAGACAGGGTCTCCCATGCCAGCATAGACCTTGTAATCCTCCTGCCTCACTCCCAAAGGGCTGGGATTGTGAGGTATGAGCCACCATACCTGGCGTCCATGACCTCTTTGTAGGAATTTTGTAAAATATCTTTTCTCTGACTCAGCACGAAGTTTTTAAGACCTTGGTGGGATGACTTATTAGAATGTTTTATCTTTCTGGAAACTGTATATGTCTTCCATATTTGTTAGTGTTTTACAAATGCTACAAAACATTTCATAACCTCAGAAAGTTCAGTCTACTCCCAAAGGCAACCATGATTCTTGTCTTAATCAAGGGTTCAATGAAACACTATGCAGGCTGGAGAGATGGCTCAGAGGTAAAGAGCACTGGATGCTCTTCCAGAGGTCCTGAGTTCAATTCCCAGCAACCGCATCGTAGGTCACAACCAGCTGTACTGAGATCTGTCGCCCTCCTCTGGCATGCGGGCATACATGGAGGCAGAATGTTGTATACATAATAAATAAATCTTAAAAAAAAAGAAATACAATGAAACACTATGCTTTGATGAAACACTATGACCAAAAAGCAGGTTGGGAAGGAAAGGATTTATTCAGCTTACATTTCCACATTGCTGTTCAGCGCCAGAGGAAGTCAGGACAGGAACTCAAGCATGGCTGGAACCTGGAGGCAGGAGCTAAAGCAGAAACCATGGCTTATTGGCTTGCTCAACCTGCTTTTTTCTTCCTAAATAGACTCCAAGACCACCAGGTCAGGGATGGCACCACCCACAATGGGCTGGCCCTCCTCCATTAATCACTAATTGAGAAAATGCATTACAGCTGAATCTCACGAAGGCATTTCTTCAATGAGGCTCCCCTCCCACTGATGACTCTAGCTTATGTCAAGCGGACACAAAACCAGCCAGTACAATTCTTTTCCATCACCATTATTAACTTTTACTGTTCTTAAATGTCAGATAAATTGAATCATTTGCTTTGTTGTTCATGATAGCATTGGCCTAGCACTGTATCTCAAAGATTCATCATCCATGCTCTTTTCTTCATAATTTAATTTTTAAAATTATATTACATCATTTCCCTCTTCCCCTTTCCTCCCTCCAGTAACCCCCTTGCTCACTCACCTTACTTGTGGCCTCTTTATCTTCAATTGTTGTTTCACACAAACACACGCACACACGCATGCAGGCATGCATACATATATCCCTAAACACATAAATACAACCTGCATGGTTTTGGCCTGATACATTGATCTCTAGTTGCATCCATCTTGCGAACGTCATAATTTCATTCTTCCTCTCAGTGGAATAAAATGATTATTTTCTTCATGTACTCATTGCTTGATGGACATTTCAGCCGAGTCCCTGTCCTGGTTATTGTGAGGGGTGCTTCACATGGGTGTTCAGTATTCACTGAGGTAGCTGGCTGGGCGAGGTTTCCCTGGCTCTCTGTGGGTGGAGCAGTGAGCGCTCCATGTAGCTTCAGATGTGAGCAGTGTAGCTGTGATTGTGGCTGTCTCAGTGGTCTGAGCTGGAGTAGTCTGTACTATGATGGTGACTGAACAGACTATTAGGGCAGGAGCTTTCAAAGATCCTTCTGCTCCTGTCTTTCTAATTGTGGAGAGCATTTACTGAAGGCCTCCCTTTTGGTTTGTGAACTAATGGCTCAGGCAACCACATTAGGATCCAGGACATGGTGGGTGGCTGTAGACTCAAATTATTGGGTTCATGGCCTTACAAAACTACCACAGGACTGGGACTTCAGATGTAATGTCATTCACTTTCCAGTACATGAGTAAATGCAGTTCTCCCATTAAATCAGAATCTGTTGCTCTGAGGTCTGGTGCTTCAGGTCCAGATATCATTCTGACACTCGTTGGCTCAGAGGAAGAAATTCTTTGGACTGTCAGTCCCCAGGGATCAGGCTGCCTATTCTGTGACCTAGCAATGACAGCACAGGGACAGTCTGACTGCACCAGTGGATGAGGTACCCTAAGCTGTGTGACTCTAGACCCTGAGGTGTTGGACACAGTAGTAGCCCTGGCTTTGTGGGCCTGGGTGCAGTAGTGTGGACCTGAAGATTCAGAAGCAGCACAGAGAACTACATTATTCTCTAGAAAGATAAGATTTCTCAGCAACTTGGATCATGAGGGGTTAGTCCAGGGCCAGGTGAGCTGGGGAGTTATGACCTTTTGACCTGTGTGAATGGATGTCATATGGCACCTTGGGCAAGTGGCGCCTCTAGAACTTAGAGGGAGAGCATTACGTTAGGTAGAGTGTTCTTGTGGTCATGAAGCTGCTAATATTCATATGTTGGGGGCTGCAGACCCCTGGCCCCTTGAATTTCTTTGCCTACCTCAGACCCTTTGCCTGCTGGAGTGAACTGAGCAAAACAACTTGTTTTCCTGTGCCTGCAGCTGCTCTGAGCATGAGACCCTAATAGCAGGGGAGTGGGTTCTGGTGAGGCCTGCAATTGAAAGATCCCGAGAGCTGGGGCGTGGCTATCAGTTAAGGATCCCTATATAAGCTTCCCTGGAGCACAATAAAGTTGGCATTCTTGTATCAAGGATGACCCGTGTCTCTGTGCGTGCCTGTGTTTTTAGGTCTCCAGCTTAGTTCCCGGCTCGCGTACCACCCCGTAGTGCAGGCGCTACATTCCTATAGACAGGATGCTTGGGATCCCTGTGTGGCCAGGTGTTGGCTCAGCTCTGGACTAGAGGAGCTCTGGGAGATTGATGCTCTGTGTTGCCTGGGGCTGGGGGATCACCTCAGTTCAGCCCTAAAGGACTGGCGTACTATCTACTGCAATGGAAGACAGACAGCTCTGCAATAGCCTGGCCCCAAGGGTAGGGCGCAGTAATAATTCCATTTAGGGTTGCAGTGCTACTCGGCGGCATAGTGCAGGGAGCCTCTGCAGTGGAGGAACGGGGCGCATGGAAGGAGTGGGTCTAGTTCCTGGATGCTGCAGCTCAGAACTAATGCGAAAGGTGATGCAAGCTCATCTATGCTTCTGGTGGTAGCTCAGCCTGTCTCTAGGAAGCTGCCTCAGCCAGGCTCAGTGCCCAAGCACTGAGGGAGTCTCCAGTAGATAACCCACAGTGTGACAGGGCTGTTGGGAAATAGTATTTTCAGGTGTGTGACTCTTGTTTATGCTGCATTTGCTTAAATCTGAAGCTATCTAAAACACCTGGTCCTAATAAAGAGCTGAACGGCCAATAGTGAGGCAGGAGCAAGGACAGGCGGGGCTGGCAAGCAGAGAGGATAAGTAGAAGGAGAAATCTAGGAGAAGAGAGAGCAGCAAGAGAACAAGGAGAGGACATCAGCTGCACAGCAAGCCGTGGAGAAAGAAGCAAAGAAAAGTATAGAGAAATAGAGAAAGATAAAAGCCTACAGGCAAAGGCAGCCGGGATAATTTAAGCTACCAATCAATAAGATCTTTCTGTTCTCTATCAGAAGCAAAGGTAGTATTGGGAAATAGTTTCCTGGTTCTGATGGATTAATGAGGTATATTGGTTATAATCTGTCTCAGCTTCACATGGCAGTAAAATAAACTAGGGGACCATGAAAATGAGCAACTGTAAAACAGCAGTAATGAAAGGAATGGGAGTTAAAGTTACCTGCTAGCAGATAATGTTTTTAACAGTTTGCGGAGGATGGAAAAATAATGTTGGTAGATTGACACCAAAGCTCAGGATGTGCTGCCAGACGGCAAGTCTGATGCCTTAGCATCCTCCATTCACCAGAGAATTCAGTTTCACCTGGCAAGACCTGGGTAACCGTAATAGGACTGAGTGCATCTGGCGGGTGGCAGTTGAAGTCAGCATATAAGCCAGCTGTGAAAACAGCCCCATCCCTATCTTTTCCTTTGAAGAACAAGCTATGAGCAGGGCAGTCTGCTCAATGAGGAAACTTCCTGAAGAAATCCAATGAAAATGGGACTTCCACTGTGGTTATTGGCTCTAAATAAAGGGCTAGCAAAATTTCTGTAAACAGTCGGGTGGTAAATATTTTAGGATTTTCAAACCATATAAACTTAGTTCTGTCTTAAAGAACATTGCTATAAAAATTGAAAGTGCTCCGGATATAGCTTCATTCTAGATAATGACATTTCAGTCACTATTGCACCACATGCAGAGTAATGGGTTTGCTGTATCTCCAAATGTATAATAATAGTTATGCTGTATAGCCAAATGTATAATAGTTACGCTGTATAGCCAAATGTACAGTGGGTATGCTTTATAGTCAAATGAGTGGGTTTGCTGTATAGTCAGATGCATAGTGGGTATGCTGTATAACCAGTAGGCTGTGTCTTCTATGATCTTACAAAGATGAAACCAGTGACAGATGCGTTTCTTAGAAGGGATGCTTGTTAGTAAGCAACATATGGCAGTGTTCCCCACAGATCTGGAGACTTGGAAATCCAGTGTCAAGGTGCAAGTGAGAGAGTATGGTGAGGATGCTCTCAGTTGCTATGCTATAGCCTTGTTTCCGAGTCCTCCAAAGAAGAACATAGTGTCCTGGCATGAAGGGACAGAGGGTGACAAATCTGGATACTCTACAAAGCTTCTAAAAAAATTTTTTTAGAAGTGTGTGTGTGTGTGTAAGAGAGAGAGAGAGAGAGAGAGAGAGAGAGAGAGAGAGAGAGAGAGAGACCCACATGTACACACCAGGTGTCTGGAGACCAGGAGAGGGTGTTGGAAGCATTGGAACTGGAGTTATAGACCGCTGTACATTTCCCTACTTCTCTGCAGTGGGTGCTGGGAGCTGAATTCTGGTCATCTGTGAGAAGAGCCATCTCTCCAGCCCAAATCTTTTATGATCTTAGACCCATTCATGAGGGAGGATCCCTTTTGACTAAATCACCTTGTAGAAGCCTAGCCTTTTAACATGGTGTCATTGAAAATTAAGGTTCAGTATGAATTTTTAAGGGGATATAAACATACAAACCATAACAGCTTGTGTGCCATATTTCTGTATGATTTTACATGTTTATAATCCTTAAATATTTTTAACCTGTCAGGTATTTCTGCTCCCCTCACATAGAATATCCCTCCAGTCATAGCACTTGGGAGCTCAGGCAGGCTGCCGCAAGTCTAGGGCCAGCTTAGGCTCCACAGTTCCAGGCCAGCTCCAACTAGTTGAGACCTTGTCTGAAGAAACAAACTCACCCCAGGTCCCACCCACACAAATATACATGCATATGCTGCTCGTGATCAAGCATCATACAGAAACACTTGGTCTGGGGTATGTCATGGGTTTACATCTTCTTTAAGAGAAGGTTCCTCTCTCTGTGTCATCTGATAGCTGGGCTGTCTGTCAGTGGGCTCCTGGCCAGCTCTTCCCCAAAACAAAGCTGCCAGTCAAACATTCTGCCCAGGTACAGGGAGTACAGAATGCCGTTCCATCGGGGCGTGAGGTCTGCTGGGAAGCAGATGTACTTTCGCAGTATCGGCAGAATCGACACCTCTTATGTGGAAGTGCCAACCAAGAACAAACAGCTCAAACACGTGAGTAGTCAGGCTTCTCAAATAGTCCAGGAAAAGCAACTTTGATAACAGATGATCCAGGCCTGGAAGTTATGAAATGAAGGGAACCAAGCAGAACCTAGAAATACTTCTATAAAGATTTTATTTTTAATTACGTGCATGTATGGGTATAAGCATGTTTCAGGTGGTTATGAGTGTCTGGTATGGATGCTGGGTCTTGAACTCTGGTCCTCTGGAAGAGCAGCCATGTCTCCAGTCTTAAAGATGTTTTTAACTGGTATATTGTGAGAAACGAGAGAAGCTATTGCATCCCTTAATTACAGACATGGGAGCGATATGCAAAGAGCTCTTAATTGATATGCCACTAAAGGCAAGAACACAACAAGGTTCAGCTGGACAAAACCCTCAACACATTGTCAAAAAATGGGTCATGTAACAAATGTAGATGTGAGGCAGAGGAACCTGAATTCCCCAGATCTAGGCTACAGAGAACGATGCTGGAGGGGAGTAGGTTAGCCAAGCCTGTAACGGATGGATGTGAAACTCAGCCAGGAATGCCCTACGTGGTTATCTAGCACTATTTGAAAACTTTTCCAAGGATAAGTTTAGGTAGCATTCTCAGGAAATTTTGGAACCTTCCACAGAAATAAAAGGTCTTACATACTCAGGGGAGAGGAGAAAAGTGGTAACTTACAAGGTTTTAATGATTGAGCAGGCACTATCCTCTGGTCTACACTGCTGGACACTAAAGATAACAGTACAGTATCCAAATTGGGAATTTTTTCAATGTTACATTAATATAACCATATATAAATGCTATCACGTGTAAAGAGAAAAGAAAGATGTCATTCGTTATGTAGGAACTCTGAGCGTGTACTGCACCCTGTTATAGAACGTTAAGCAATGGCTCCAGTCAAATGAGAGACCAAACAAAATGGGAGATAGGGCCTCTAGGAAATGGGGATCAATCCAGGGAAGAGAAGCTTTGAAATGACAGCTTGAATGTTTGATAGCAATTCTAGAGGACAGCCAGTCAAATGTAGGGGTACAGGAGAGCTCTGGAAGAGAAGATGTCTCGGGAAATGAAAGGGAAATGCCTGAAATAAATAGCATGATTAAGATGCTAATATTTGTGATATTAAAATTATATTACTCTTTAACTTCCTATCTATAAAAAGTCAAATAAGATGCAAACAAAATGTAAAATGACTTTTTAAAATATTTATTTATTTATTATGTATACAATATTCTGTCTGTGTGTA
>LOEQ01000902.1:37524-65508 GCA_001685075.1 Bramus lutescens | reverse complement strand
CCTTTGGAAGAGCAAGCAATGCTCTTAACCTCTGAGCCATCTCTCCAGCCCTGTAAAATGATTTTAAACCATCTTCAGGAGGGTAAGAAAAGAGACCCTACTACATGAGAAAAAGCTGTATTATTATTCTTGCAAACTTCATGAATCTGTCAACGAATACTAGTTGGATATCCAAGTACTTTTTTATTGTTTCTTAACTTTTAGAGTAAGTCGGAGGTAAAATATAAAATAGTTTGTTCAGATGATAGATCAGAATGTAAATGTTAAAATCATCATGATGTAAGGGTGAAGATGCAACTAAGAAAGAAGGGGAAATGGGACAGGGCGGACGTACTGTTAGTTATAAAAAGAAGTTAGTTTATGGGGCTGGAGAGATGGCTCAGAAGTTAAGAGCACGGCTTTTGCAGAGGACCCCAGTTCTATTCCCAGCACCCGCATGGTGACTCACAACCATCTCTTGATGATCACAATCACCAACCTGATTCCAGGGTGATCTGGTGCACTCTTCTGGCTACTACAGGTACCAGGCACACATGTGATGCATATACATACCTGAAAGTAAGACATTCCTATGTATGAAATAAATATCTAAAAGTCAGTTTGTACACTGACCCCCACTTATGAAGATATAGAGGTGTAGTTGGCACCCTTACCCAGTGGGCTCCATGCTTGCTGGGCTCTACAACCAGTGGGCTCAATCACCTGTGGATCCACAATACTCAGAAGAAGTTACATCTGTGTTGAACGTGTAGAGGTTTATTTCTTGAGCAAGATTCTGTTCCCACTACCTACATAGTATTGGCATTGTATTAGGTTAGGTATTATAAGTCATCTGGAAAAGATTGAAATATAGAAAAAAGGACACACATAGGAAATGTGCTCATGGACTGTGGTCTTTGTAAGAAGTCCTGGACCCAAGCCAGGTGGTGGTGGCGCATGCCTTTGATCCCAGCAATTGGAAGGCAGAGGCAGGGAAATATCTGCGTTCAAGGCCAGCCTGGTCTACAGAGCGAGTGCCAGAACAGGCACAAAAGCTACGCAGAGAAACCCTGTCTTGAAAAACCAAGAAAAAAAGAAGCTCTGAACTCAGTCCCTGGAAAATACCAGGGGACCACCTATCTCATTTGAAATTACAAGTGTTGCCAAGAGGAGAAACAAAGTAAGTAACTTATTAAATGTTGAAATGAAGAAAGGTTTAAAGAAATGTGAGATAGTGTTAAGAGACTGGACCTTGTCTAGAGTGATAGACCAAGAAATGAGGATTTACATACTGAATTATAGAGGTAAACATTGGAAATCTGCTAGAAAGAGCTCGCCCCTGGGGAGAGGGACTATGGCTTTTCTCTTGTTCTTCTGCTTCCTTGGCCCTTCTCCAACCACCAGTGCTTCAGTGAAGTATTACAGTAGACAGTCCCTGACCTCTGTGTCACACACGTGCATAATAAATGACTTCAAGTCCAGAGGCCACCTTCTCTGGTCTTCTTGGTTTCCTGAGTGGGAGACCTGCATTTTCAGACTCCTGCATGTCCTCACGGCACTTGAAGACATACTAATGCCTAGGGAGCAGGAGAGGTGGCATTGAGACCACTTGATGCTCTTCCAGAGGACCCAAATTTGGTTCCCAGCACCCATGGTGTGATGCTCACAACTGACTACAGCTCCACGGGATCTGATGCTGTTTTCTAGGCCTGTGGTTCTCAACCGGGTTGTGATCCCTTTGGGGGTTGCATATCAGATCCTTACGATTCATAGCGGTACCAAAATTACAGTTATAAAGTAGCAATTTATGGTTGGGGTTTGCCATAACTTGGAGAACTATGTTAAAGGGTCATAGTATTAAGGCTGAGAACCACTGTTCTAGACTCTGCAGGTTCTTTTTCACACATGGCATACTCTCACACACACATAAATAAAAGTCTTTTAAAAACTTATATGTCTGTCTTAAGGTTTCTATTGCTGTGAAGAGACACCATGACCACAGCTACTCTAATAAAGGAAAACATTTCATTGGAACTGGCTTACAGTTTCAGAGGTTTAGTCCATTATTGTCATGGTGGGAAGCATAGCAACAAGCAGACAGACATGGCTCTGGAGAGGTAGCTGAGACTTTTACATCTGGATTTCTAGGGCAGCAGGAAGAGACCGTGATCCACTAGGCCTGGCTTGAGCTTTTGAAACCTCAAAGCCCCCCGCCCTCTTCCTGTGGCACACTTCCTCCCAAAAGTAGATATCTCCAATAATGCTCTCAATGAGTCTATGGGGGCCATTTTCCTTCAAAACATTACAGTATTTCAAGTAAGAATGATTATCTTACTCGTGGATTATATTTCCATATTCTCTTGTCTTCAACAGTAGAATTACACATATGAGTCATTCTGTGACATTTTTACATTTATAGAGTTGTATAGCCATTTCCATAACCCAGTTCTGTAACAATTTTGTCTCTCTGAAAAGATTGCTCACATTCACCTCTAGCTTATGGTTCTAGCCCAGGCAGCTACTACTCTACTGTTGTCTCTACAGATTTGCCTTTCTATGCATTTCACATAAGTAAAATCATATGTGTGCTCTTCAGTAACTCACCTTTTCACTTAGCATGTTTAAGTTCATCCATGTCTTAAGATATATGAACAGTATTCCATTGCATGCTCACACCACAGCTTGTTTATCCTTTTGTCAGCTGATGGATATGTGGATACTTTATACTTTAAGGACAGCAAGAATGGAGCTGTTTTAAAAAAACTTGCATAAAGGTCTTCATGTAGACCTGTGCTTTCATTTCTTTCATATGCATTTGTATGCTTAGTGTATACTTAACTTTTTTCCCCTGTGACCCTGGGAATTGATTTGCTGGCCTTGCAAGCACTCTGTCACTGAGTTGCATTCCCAGCCCTTGTGTTTAACTTCTTCAGGAACTCCCAAAGTATTTCCCAGAGTAGTTGTACTGTTTTATAGTTTCGCCAGCCATGAGTGTGGGTCCTGTTTCTCTGTATCCTTGTCGGAACTTGATACTGGCACTGTTATGATTTAGCGATTCAAGTGGGTCTGAGGAGGCTTCTCATCACTTCATCTACCTGATAGACTGTAATTTAATTGTAGCAACATTTGAAAACCACCCTTAATTCTTTTCTTAC
This sequence comes from Bramus lutescens, assembly GCA_001685075.1. Taxonomy (NCBI): domain Eukaryota; kingdom Metazoa; phylum Chordata; class Mammalia; order Rodentia; family Cricetidae; genus Bramus; species Bramus lutescens. Next base: position 62,374 of record LOEQ01000902.1, on the reverse strand, counting down.
TCTGCTTTCTTGTCTGTGGTGTGCTTCTTAAGGATACCTTTAATTGCTGTTCTTTATCCTGATTTCTATTTACTTTACTTCTCCACTATACTTGATTTCTAAAATTAATAATATTTTTCTGATGCCAAGTATTTTCTATACTATCATTAAAATGAACTTCCTAACATACCAATATGACCATGCAACTCCATTGCCAAAGACTCTTCAGGGACTTCCTGCTGCTCTTTGGATGATGTTTATGTCTGGGGTCTACCTTCCTTGCACCTGGAACCGCTTTCTCCACTACCTCACACTCCTATGAACTGTGCACCTTCCACATGTGTGCCCTGAACACATCCTGGCTTAGGACCTGCCAGCAACTACTTGACCACCTTGGCTTTTTGTGCTTTTGAACATTGTGTGTAATGTTCATCCATCTCCACTTACAAATACTTCTTTATTCCCAAGGTTACTTGCAAATAATACTGCTTTTGGACTTTCTCATTTCTCCTTGTTAGTTAACCCATATTATTGGGTTTGGTGTGTGCTTATATAGTGTTATACAGCATGGGCTACACAACAAGACTCTGTTTTGGGGGTTTCTGTCCTGCCCAGTTCCCACAGTCCCAAAGAAATCACACAGAGGTCTACATTAACTATAAACTGATTGACCCATTAGCTCAGGCTTCTTATTAACTCTTATATTAGCCCATTATTCTTGTCTATGTTAGCCACATGACTTGGTACTTCAATCGGCAGATCAAGTTGCATCTTGCTTCTTCTGTGGCTGGGACAGGATTGCAGACAAAGCTTTCCTCTTCCCAGAATTCTCCTGTTCTCTTTGACCCGCCAGATGAAGGACAGACCAAAAGGGCGGATATGAAGGACGGACCGATGTGGCCAATCAGCATTTATTTAAAATATAATTGACAGGATGCATAGGAATTGGCAAGAACTATAGATTGACCCACATGAAATTATCCTTGTTTTAAGTAAAAATCTCACACGTGAGTTTTTGTTCAGCTTTCTGTCACTATGGAAAACACTAAGAAAAGTAAAAGGGGTGGTTTATTTTGGCTCACAGCCTTGGTCCGTAGTTAGTTGGCACTGCTAATTTTGGGCCTATGGGAGACAGACCATCATCTCAGAGAACATAGAGCAGAGTTCTTCATCTTGGTGTCCAGGAAACAGGATGGGCCAGGGTCCCTATATACCTGTGAGATGCACTAAGGGCCATCTCAAACGGCCTAACTCCCTCCACTAGGTCCCATCTCCTAAAGGCTCTGACACCTCCCAGCCATGCCATCAGATAGGAACCAACCATCCAATACATAAGCTTTGTGTAGGGGAGACATTTAAGATCCAAACCACAACAATGACTCAGTCAGACACTGTTTTAGTTACTCATTTTATGCTTGTCGTTCCTGTGTCCAGCAGGAGGAGGGCATTTGTTTAAAAGAGGCTCACCACTTACCACACGTGTTCACAGTAAATGGAGTCATTGTTCTTAAATACCAAGGCTTCCATTCAGTGAAATGCCAGCTTGAAAATCGTGTTTTCTAAGATAGAATAACATGCATCCAGGTAGCTCACATCTGCAAACTCAGCATTTGGGAGTTTAAGGCAAAAGGACTGCAAGTTTTAGGCAAGCCTGGGCTATACAGCAAGACTCTGTCTTAAATGATAAAATAAGGAATCACATAGCTCTCCTTGTTACTAATTTTTAGTGTATAAATGATACTCAGTACAAATTGTGATATTTCTCTTAATAAATGTATCTTGAATGGCGTAAAGTCACATGATTTCCCACATGCACTTTAGTGCTTATTCCTATATTAATTAATATATTGACATATGAAAACTATTGACAGTATAATAGTGTCCTAATTCAAATAAAATAGTGAAGGATATTTTTATCATCTCATTTTCAGTCTCAAATACTGTATGCTAAAATGATTTATGTATATATGTACATATATATGTAATTACTATAGCTATAAAATTTCCTTTGGACATGGGAGACAATACGTGGCAATGAAAATAAATCTGTAGTCAAAAGCTTACTATATATATATTAGAGAACAAATGTGTTTGTCTCTGTTTTATACCCATGAAGTAATGTTATCTGAATTGTGATTTTTTTAGAAAACATCACCATCCAAATGCTTAGTATACCTTAGATAATTATGTGAAGGAAACATCCAAATTTCATTTAAACAGATCTATATGTTGTATGGAGTGAGGGCTGCCTCCAGTCCCAGACTGGATTAACCCCTGAAATAACCACACAGAAATTGTATTAATTAAATTACTGCTTGGCCCATAAGGTCTAGCTTCTTATTGGCTAACTCTCGCATCTTGATTCAACCCATTTCTATTAATCTGTGTATCACCACGTGACTGTGGCTTACAGGCAAGATTCTAACTTACATCCATCTCAGGCCAGAGATTCATGGCGTCTGGCACACTTCCCTCCTTCCCAGCATTCTGTTCTGTCTACTCTGCCCACCTAAGGGCTGCCCTATCAAAAGGCCAAGGCAGTCTCTTTATTCAACCAATAAAACCAACACACAAACAGAAGAACTTCCTACACCACTATAGATTAATATTTTAAAACATGGTTTTTGAAACTTTTCTTAGTGTGTGTGAGGCTCAGGGATCGCATACACAGAAGAAGGCAGAAAGATTGTAAGAGCCAGAGATGATGGATGGCTCCAAGGAGACAGCGTTCTCCAGACACAAAAGGACTTGACACACCAGGATTCAAGGAGACTTTGGCAGTGTGCACAAATGGCTTTGTCTCAGTTCTCAGGTGGCTTATATTATCAGATCCACCAGTTACACCATCTCCGGCTGGCACATAGGTGTGAGCTCGGTTACAGCTATTGTTGCCTTCAGTTTTGTAAGTCCAGGTCATTATGTATAAATATTACATAGTCTATAAGGGAATTATATTTTAAGCCCTGTAGTTCACCTGCCCATTAGTTTCGCGTCAAATGCTGTTTCTCCACAAGCTTACATAACACTCGCGAGTTAGCAGGACACGCAGAGATGAGTAAAGACTCTAAAGAAAGCGGCTCAATTTCATAATTCTGAAACTTGGACCATGCTTTAGGGTGCCACCTAGTGCAGCAACCTTCCTGAGTGAAATCCTGCCCGCTTGCAGTTTGGAAATATGTGGGAGTGGTTCCCTCAGCTGCCTGCTCCTGACCTCTGCACACACCTTGGTCTGCCTTGACCTCGCCCACACTGAAGGGACATAAATCAGATTTTTGATTTGTTGTAAAGTGCAAGTCACCGCTGCCGAAGTGCTCAGTATTCAAAAACTTGTGAAATGCTGCATGTCTAGCAAAATTTACTTTTTGTATGGGAATATAAATTTTTGCTGAGGTAAGCCCTGTTCGTTGTGGGGGAAAAAAAAAGGAGGAATCAGTGATATACTTTTACTGTACTTATGTGTTGGTTCTTGATTGTTTCTCCCTCCCTCCCTCTCCCTTCCTTCTTCCCTTCCTCCCTCTCTCTCTCTCTCTCTNTCCCTCCCTCTCCCCCTCTCTGACTATAAAAGAGATTGGTCAGGAGACTTTGATATTGCACCTGTTTTTATATGAAGCAGTGGATTAAGCGTTCACTGCAGTGTCTGTACTAAGTGAGGAACCTGCAATCATGATGTAAGTATGACAGCTTCAGCTGTTTGTCAATGTCTTTGTTTCTGTTAGAGTAGCAAACGTCACAGACAAGTCTCCTTATTTACCTTGCCTTGTCAAATGGCAGGCACTGTTTAAAACAAGGCATGTGTCAGTGGATTGACAGGCAGGGTGTGCGACCTCTACTAGACATGGTTAACATTGTAACCAAAGTGCAAAAATTTTGCATGCTCTTTGAGATTTTTCTCCAAGGAGGACCATTTTCAGCAAGTTGGAAAACTGGGAGGTTATGGGTTCTTCTGGGAAGTTAGCTTTCTGAGAAGCCTCATGGAAAAGCACAGATGTCCCTAGATGACTCAATTGACCATGCTGCTGACACCTTCTTGCACGTTTGGCAACACTGAAGCCTTCATCCAAAGCTAACCTTTCAGCGCTGACCTTTGTTTGCTCGGTTCATGTTTCAGCGGTATGTGTGTAGCTGAGACACTCAAATTCTGTCACGCAAGTTTTTTCAACATTTTAGTTTTGCTGACTGAACATTTAACACTTTATAATGTCCTCAAAGAAGGATAATTTCCCCTAAAATATAAATTTTAAATTATTTTAGGTGCTGTCTTTCAACCCTAATCCTTTCACCAAGAATGAAGCTATTTAAAAATTAAGATGCCAACAGGTAATTTCTTGTAAGTTCATACTTTTTGTCTATGTGTGAGTTTTGCTTAGCAATAAAACAGCAAATGTATATTGATATAAAGTTATATTGTCCCCCATGTAAAGTCTTCCAAAAACATTATAGTTTTAAAAGACCTATGTAACATACAACTATGTTACTTTTTACTTACATGTTTTATTGTTTGTTTGGTTTTTGTTGTTTTTTCAAAGTGACAGATTCTAGCTTTCTCTCTTGTATCAACTTCTCAAATACTAACTGAATAAAATCAGAATACAAATAGATTCAGAAGCAGTAATTCAAGTCAGACAAGTTTCCTTTACTGATAAAACAGCAGGTATTACCTAGAGGTGTCTTGTAGTGCAGTTAAAGTCAAGAACATTGATTCCAGTTGTGGCTGTCACATTCCATCCTTAATCTTAAAATGTTGCCTTTCCTGGTTTTGGTGGAATGATAATTAGCATTTTATTTGTTAGCCAAGTCACTCCTAAAATGTTACATAATGTCAGAAGTTAGATTATTAAGAAACATGGCACTGTATAAGAAAAGGGAGTCAAAAAAACTAGTTTAGGCCAGTTTACTTTCTTTTTAAACACTTAAATCCTTTGTAGATCTGGGGTTTTTCCCTCTTTACTTTTTATACTTTTTAAAATATGCTTTAATAGTTGCCATGAGAAGCTGAACATATTTTTTCTCATCTCAAAGTAAAAGGAAAATTTAAGCTTTTCAAATTCAGACTGGGATTTGGAGCTCCTAACAACTTTATCCTAACAGGCGTCAGTAGTTTAGAGGCCAATATACTAGCTAGACTTTTTAGTGGCGTATTATATTTTAATTCCACATTGAATGCCAAATGGAAGTAATACCATTTTCTCTTGCATGTTAGATGAATCTAGATCATGTTTTGGACAAAAACAGTCAGGAACTAGCAACATGCAATCTTAAAGCGATATGATGGTCTCTTTAGGGAGAAGTTCTCAAGTTTCTCATCGTAAACAGTAATTGATGAAGACTGATTACAGAAAGGTCAAAGGTGAAAAAGAAAGTAAAGCTAGAGAAAAAGTAGGGAAAGAGGAAATCAGGAGAGAAGACGTGGTTCTTTTCCTTGGTATTCTGAACATTTAGGCTGTGTCTATGCAACAGTTTACGTTTTCAGTTTTCCTTAAGACCCTAGTTCAAGCTCTAACTGAAATACCGTTGCAAATCAAACCTTATTCGATTATATTTCCTTTGGGTTTTGACATTGATATTTAAAGATTTTTTTTTAGAAATCAGAATCTATTTCAATTATCTAATTTTTTTCCACTACAATTTCAGAATTTTTAAAATATATTTGAGACATAAAAAGTAGAGTAAGAACCTAAATACAGCTTTGTTCAGGATGTGTCTATGTGACATGGGCTCTCCAGACTGCGCCTGTTTTGTAGCAAGCCCCTCATCACTGTGCTGTAATCTAACTGCAGATTTCTGATTTCTGTTATACAGCTTCTAGATTTATTATGGTCAGCAGCCAAACCCTTATAATAGAATGATTTCTCTTTCAAAGGGATAGATAAGGAGTAAGATTGTCTTCACCTGAGAAAAAGAAAACTTCATTCTCTTGTAAATGCTGATTCGTTCTTAGGTTAGACGTTCCAGTTCCTGGTGGCATCAGAAAAAGTTAACCCGCTCTCTCTATTTCATATGCATGTGTGTTGTAGATCACGAGGAGCCCTGTGGCCCCAGTCTCAGGTCATTTTGCCTGAATCGGGGGATATGTTATGTGATTCCTACTATTCCCAGCCCATTCTGTAGGTGAGTGAAAGGGACTGGGGGAGAGGGTGACTGCAGTTCTCATTGTCTGAGGCCTTGAGAAGGGCTTTTAAAGGTAAAAAGGGCAAGGTGAAGGGGAGTGGGGATGCTCTGTTCTCTTTATGTAGGACAATTCGATACTGGAAGAAAAACAAAGTCTCAGTGTGGTGTCATTTTCAAAATGGGCTCAGTGGTTATCAGCCTAGACAGATTATAAAGAACACACTGCAGAGAACCTTCTGAACTGTAGCAGTTTTGGGAAAGTGGTCTGTGCAACATTGCTAGCAAAACATCACAAGAAATCACTAGTATGAAAAGCCCAAACAATACATTTTGCTTTAATGTAGAATACGTAAATACAAAATAACTAACTGGTCTTTAAACTTCTCTTCTAATAGACAGTAACTACTGTTTTAAGAGATTGGAAAGACATTGTAGTTCATCCTCCAAATTCTAACCGTTCAGTTTTGAGCTTAAAATTTTCCATTGTGACTTTTTTTACATCTGTATTTTTTCTGTTATAATCCCTTAATGTGTGACTTAATCACATTGTGATCAGAACATTTGAACCATTGAGCTGTCTGCACTGAGTTAAAAGATGACACTAAAGCCAGACATGGTGGAACATGCCTTTAATAGCAGAACTAGGGAGGTTGAGGCAGGCAGATCTCTATGAGTTCCAGGCCAGCCTGGGCTACCGTAATGAAACCCTGTCTCAAAACAAGACAGTATTAAGAATACCAGGATTCGGAGATTCATTAAAATGGGAAGGAAGCTCGGTTGCCTGCAGCTTTTTTACTTCTATAAATGTGTTTTTAGTACATTTCCAAAAAGTTATCCTCAATGAACGAGAACAGACAGTTTTTCTGGTAAAATACCAAATTTAAGAATCTATCGAGTATCTTCTTGATTTCCACTTTTGAGCAGCAATTCCTAAGTAGCTGAATACCATGCTCTGAGTCCGTGGTGGGTGGAAACTGAAGGCTCTGGAGCACATTGTGTCTCTGTAAGAACTTAGGGGGACTGGTCCCGTCAGGCAGGGGATGAACCATGTGACCAAGAGTTGTTCAACACCCTGGAGGAAGGGGGATCCAGCTGCAGGAGATGGAAGGACAAGGAAGGCTGAGAGTCAAGGAATAGGGCATCTGAAGGTTCAGGGGAGTTGAATGATACTGTATTTTAAATCATGTGTTATTTTATAATAAAATAATTGCTTTCCAAGGACCTTAGGACTACATTTCTAATATTGTTCTCACTAACAGACTGCAATAGCAACATCTGAGGATGGTAAATTCATTTTCCATCCCTTTCATGTATTTCCTGTATTCCCAGTCATCTTGCCATCAAGAAACACAGACTCACTTCTGACTATTGCTGGTTCAACCAGTTGTTGGTCCGGATTTCTTTGCCCTATGTCCTTAATCTCTCCACTCCTCTCTGTTTTCGCTATTGATCTCCTAGCTCAGACCTCCATGACCCCAGGCTTGTCCAACAGACACAGTCTGCAGACTTAACTCCTGGAGCCGCATCCACATCACTGCACAGGATAAATCAAGAAACTTGAACAACAGACCCTGTTCCTACACATCTACTACCTATGGACCAAAGCTTCACTGTTTTGCCTAGCTTTTAGAGCCTTTTATAATTTGATACCAAACCTACCTTTGCGGCCTTCGCTTCATGCTTGGTCAATGTTTGGTCTAGAAGCACTGTTTGTGCTAAATACACTTTGATTATGTTGTTTACCTTCAATTTCCAACTGTTCTGCCTCTTGTTGTTACGTAGCCACATTCAAAGCCTACTCATATTTCAAGGCTACTTTCTCTCTAATCTTTCAGCCCATCACAAATCCACGTTAACTTCTTTTCCCTGTGGGCTTCTACAGAAACATGGGAAAGTTATTACTTTATATTTGGGTCATTTACATGCTCATCACTCTTGTTGGAATATAAATAGCCCCATTCTATCTCACCACCTCTAGGCATGTCTTGTGTCTTGTGTTGACTGAATGATCCATTATCCATGCTGAAGTCTTAGAAATAATTTTATACCTGAATCAGTGATCAGTATTCTTAGAGAAATAGGTAAGTGAATTAGAAAAAAGGAAGAAGGAAAGAAAACAGCGCAATGGCAATGTCTGAATATTCTTTATCCGTCTGCTACAAATCTCTCCCTGCAAACAGTAAGTGGTATTTCCTCTCTAGTCTAGACTTCTTCCTCACTGAACTTTCTCAGAACATACTCTAGTTTTCTTTATGTAATTTATCTAGTTAGTCTTTAAGTAAATGATTTTAAGCTAGCATTTCAACTGAGTGACTGATACTAATTCCTCAGTGTTTTCTTGGGTGTGGTGCTCATACATTCTCTGTACTCAGGGGCCGAGACAGAAGTGTTGCGGCTTCATGGCCAGCCTGGGAGACAATGTGAGACTCTGTCTTAGAAAAGAAAAAAAATCTTTGTGTGTATTAAAATTAGCTTTGAATTCTGGTTCATGGACAGAATTTGAAGTGGTCAACCTGTGCTAGAGGGAGATGTGGGTTCTGAGTGACGGGTACAGGTTGTACGTGTCCGTTAGTCCAAGCTTCTTACTCCCCCAGTCTTTTCTGTCTGCGTTTCTTCTCTGTGTGGTTTGTCAGTAGCTAAAGAGCTATGCCAAAATTTCCTTCTGTGATTTTGAATGTTCAGGGGGGGTTCTGCTAATTTTTGCTTAAAATATTTTGAAGTAATATTATTAAGTCTATGTAAATATATAATGGATTGTTTCCTGGTGAAATTCCCCTCTCACCATTGTGTGATTGTGGTCTTCTTTGTCCCCAATAGTGCTCTCTACCATCCCACATCTATTTCATTGATATTAGGGTGGTTAAGCCAGTTGTCCCTTGTTGAGTATTTGACTAGTAGAATTTTCCCTTCAACTTTTTATTAGGTGTGTCTGTAAATATACAAAATAAGCTTGAAAAATATCCAAATGTTTTTGTCTAAAATGTTTTTCTTTTAATGAGAGTTAATCAAATTTTGTTTCTCTGGTTATATTATTGAATTTTTAAATCTGTTCTTAACCATCTTCCCTTATGATTCCTCTTGTACTTTAAATATTCCTTCTGATCTTTTCAGTGTGTTTTGGTTCATTTTGTTTTGTGGCAAGATCTCACACTGGCCTAGGCTGGCCTGGAACTCTTATGTAACTAACCTAAGCTGGCCTGGAACTCTTATGTAACCCATGCTGGTGGGGATTCCAGGCATGTCCTGCTGCCACAGCCAGTTCCTTTAGCTCTAGGACCTTGAGTTACGTGTATTAGATTAGGATATATCGTTCATTGAGCCATGCTGCTTCCCCACCAGAGATGCTGTCCTGTGTCCATGAGGTACATGACTTGCCTCCTCTCTGTGAAGCCTCCTGCATCCTGTCTAAGCAGGTGTGGGATCTCCTTCCCTTGCCCCTGCCACCCCAGTGTCACACTAGCATGAGGGCTGACATGTGAAACATTTTAATTTTTTATTAAGTCACGAGTATTTTTTCTCTGGTTGTCATATCTAAGGATTCATTGCCAGACTCCTGAAGCTTTTCCCATGCTTTCTTCTGAATTGTTTTTACCTTATGTTTAGATCTTTGATCTATTTTACATTAATTTTGTGTTTGGTATGAGTTTGTTGTTTTTGTTTTTGCTGTTTTGTTGTTTTTAAGTGCCTGTATAGTTTTTCTAACCTCACATGGTAAAAAGCTCTCTTTTCTTCATGGCATGGTCTTGGTGACTTGCCCATGTGTGTGAGGGCTTATTTTTGGGCTCTGTATTTCTACTCCATTTTATCTATAGTCTGCATTTACATTTTTACCACAATTTACTTTTTAGCATATATTTATATGGGGGGGTGTACATGCTATGGCTTGTATGGAGGTCAGGGGCCAACTTGGCAGGACTTGGCTCTCTCCACCCTGTGAGATCCAGAATCAAACTTAGGCTACCTTGCTTGATGAAAAACATCCTTGCCCACCAAACAATCCTGCCAGCCCCTGTCACAATATTTTAATATTGTACTTAGAGTTCTCCAATTTTCTTTCTCAAGAATGTTTTGGCTGATTGACATATCTTAAAAGTCCCTAAGTGTTTTAAGACGAGCCTGTTGTTGTTGTTGTTGTATATAGAGGCGCTCAGTTTTGATGAGGTCACCTTGAGTACTTGTATAGCCATTTTATATATATTTTTTTTATTTTACATAGGGGTTCACTATGTAAACCAGGCTGGCCTTGAACTCACAGAGATCCACCAGCTTCTGCCTCCCAAGTGCTGGGATTAAAGGCCTACTCCCCCCTGTTCACTTCTTTATTCTGTGTCAGACATTATATGTGGAAACTATAGAGGTCATTCAAAGCCTTTGGTGTTGCAATTCTTCAGAGAGGATCTACACATGCTTCGGTCAGGGAGTTAGAGATAACAGTAATCCTAGGTTGACTACTTGGTGATCGGGATTCTTTGCAGCTAGGCTTCAGCTCAATGCGGACTACCTCATCTCACTTACCACTATGTCAGAGATAAACATTAGAATCATCTTTCCAACTTCCAAAAGAAGAACAAAGACCCATAAGACTTTAAATGAGATTGAATCTTTAGATCATATATGAGAAAATTTGGCATCTTAAAATTGAAGACTTCTGTTTTTAAAATGGGCATTTTAATAGTTTTGGTTGGTATTTTAAATGGCATTTAAAACTTTTATTTTTAAGTATTTACTTATTTTGTTTTTCAAGGTGGGATTTTTTGCCTTTTAATTTTTTTATTGATTTCATTGAACTATACATTTTTCTCTGCTCCCCACCCTTTCTCTCCCCTCAACTTCTACCCTCTCCCATGGCCCCCATGCTTCCAATTTACTCAGGAGATCTTGTCTTTTTCTACTTTCCATGTAGATTATATCCATGTATAAATGACAGAATTTTTAATGTATAGCTTTGGCTGTCCTGCAACTCACTCTGTAGAACAGGTTGACCTCAGACTCAGATCTCCCTTCCTCTGCCTCCCGAGTGCTGGGATTATGTTAATGATTAATGATTTTTTTCAAGCTTTTATTGTACCAAAATATGCAAAACAAAAAATTTATTATTTTAACCACTTTCAGATGAACACATCAGTATATTAAATATACCCAACACTGTGCAATCACCACCACTACCCATCTGTACGCTTACCTTGTGAAACTCACTGGGTACCTATTCAACAATAGCTTATCCACCCATTGTGTAAGACACATTTCTGTGAGTGAGGAGGCTGGAGATAAAACACATCTGTGATTTTAATATGATACCACCTTGCTCTCCAGAGGACTTTGGATATGATAGCCAGTTGAACTCCCACTGATAAGGTCTTTGGGTACCCATTTCTCTAGGTATACCCTTGAAAAAGAGAGCACAAACTTCTGGAGTTTTTCCAGACTGATAAATAAAACATAGCATCTCAGAATCCTTTTAAATCATATTCTCCTAATCCTTCGTTGAGTTGACTATATCACTGTTTAAGTATAATTAAAATATTTTATACTGTATTTGTTTATTTTAATAATTAGGGGTTTTATTCATTTCCTCTTAGAACTTCCATTATAAGTCCAAACTTATATATTTTTTAAATATTATATCAGTTGTAGAAAATCATAGTTTATTCTTTCTTTTTAACCTAACTTATATATTTTTCCATATGGTTGCTTTGTTTTCTTGAAGTCAAATTCTGTTACTTCTTAAAGCCCTTAGCATTTCAGTCATAGTAAGGAACGTCCTTCTAGGCCTACAGTTATAAGGAATTTGCCCATGTTTGCTTTAGACAGTTTTCTCCTCTTTAAATATTTGGGCTTTGTATATTATGCAGATATGGATCTAAATTTACATTCTTTAAAATGTTTGCTTAGTATGTTTGTGCTGCTCACAAGATATGTGAGACTGGATAAACAATAGAAATGTATTCCTCCCAGTTCTAAAGGTTACCAGATCCAAGAGCAAAGAACCGGCTTTTGGAGCCCTCACTGGGGCCTGTGCTAGCTTGCTCCCAGGTATAAAGCACGGGTGCATCTTCAATTGCACACAGTGAGGAGTAAGTCTGAACATGCATTTTGGAGGAGACGGATTGAAAGCACAAGCAGCTCTGTTCTCCCAGCCTCGTGGCTCTGGCTGTCATGGTTCCCACCGGCCCCATGAACACAGGCACCTGCATCTACTCCCTATTTCTGTGCCAGTAATGACCTCCCTTAGCTGCTGACGGTTTATAGTGAGTTTAACATATAATGAGCCTAGTCTTTGTCCCCTGCCCATAGATGTCCTTGCTTTTTTATTTTTCCATATGAACTTTAGAATCAATTTATCCATTCAGAAGGAAAAGAACATGTTTCTTGGGTTTCATTTTAATTGCATTAAGTTTACTTAAGGAACATTTATTTGTTTATAAATGATAGATGTATTTCCATTTGTTCAAAGACTCTGTCATGTACTTCAGGAATGTCCTCAGCAGATATAAATGTTTTTGAACATTCCTGAAGGGAGTTTTTTGCCATACAGTTCATGTTTCATTATTAAGATCAGTTTTCCCTATGAATTTAAAAAGTAAGTTGTTTCTATGCTTAGGACCTTATGGATCCTTCTCATGCTGATAAAAGCCAGTGGCCTCTAAAACCCTAAGGACTCAGCCTCCTGCTCTGTTCTGACCTCTTGAATCCTTACCCATCTCTTGAGCCACAGTAGCCTCCCTTCTGTTCCCTGCACTGGGAGGTTCCTAGTTCAGGTGCTCTCCATCGCTTCCTTCTGTGCTTTCTCTTGATTTCTTCAGGGGCAAGCCCTTACTTCCTTCGTATTTTTTATCACCCTCTCCATGGAAGCTGATACCCACTTTCACTCTTCCACCCTGTTTTCCCACGCCCTCACCATCTACTGATTTACGACATAATGTTGATTCGTTCTTTACTTTCTAGCTCCCTCAGATATGATATGAGTTCTATGGAAGAATATGTTTTTATATGTTTTGTTTTGTTTTTTTTTTCATTCCACATAGAATAGTTGTAGAATAGTTACTGAGTAAGAAAGACTTTGGAATGAACACCCTGCTGCTTTGTTGAAGTCTTTTATTGTTTGTACAGTTTCTGATAGTTTTTGAGTTCTCATCATATAGGGTCAAAGTTAATAGTGTGCCCTGAAGCTCACCCAAGATTTCTATCCTTTATGAAGGATATATGGAATATATACATGTAGGATTCTCTTAAGGTAGAGTTTACCATTTTCTGTTCTGTGCACTGTCACAGAAGCTCTTAGTGTCCAGTATAGACTTGTCTGCCCCTCTCCATTTCTTAGTCTTGCTTGGTTCAATTGGGTCCATGTGACAGATCCTCACCATGGATATCAACAAAAGAGATGCCAGCCACTGGCAATTTTAGCTTGTAAAGCCATCTCCTGGAACATTGCAACCCTTGCTAGTCCTTCCCTGTGACCCGAGAGCCTTATTTTCCAGGAAACAGAACCAGGAGGTTGAGAAGATCACTGGGTTGGCACTGGGCATTAGACTGTATAGTGAATGGAGAAAAACTTGCTGCATTAACCTATTAGCATTTGAGTTTGCCTTCAAGGCAACAAGAAGCAACTTGAGGGAGGGCACTGGTTTGCTGCTGCTGCGATGAACACTGTTACCTAGAGCAACTTGAGGAGGAAAGGGTTTATTTGATTCACACTGGTCCATCACAGTCCATCAAACAGGGAAGCCGGAGCAGGAACTCAAGGCAGGAGCTGAAACAGAGACCCTGGGGAAACAAAGTGATTCACTTCCTCTGGCCTGCTCAGCTACCTTTCTTGTGTAATCCAGGCCCCCCTACCTAAGGACAGTATTGCTCACAGTAGGCTAGGCCATCCTACATCAGTTAGCAGTTGAGAAGGCACCTCCATGGCATCCGCACAAACTAACTTGGAGGCATTTCCTCAGATGAGCATCCCTTTTCCCTAGTGACCCTGGGAACTGTGATGGGAGGGAGGGTTCATCTTGGCTTCTAGTTTGTAGGATCTTGATGCAGCAGACCACATTGCATGCTCCATTGGGAAACAGATATTAATGTTGATGTTCAATTTATTCTTTTTATTCAGTCTGTGACTACAGCCCACATTCAAGGTAGGGCTTTCCTCTTCAGTTAAACCTTTCTGGAAACACCCTCATAGATACACATGGAGGCGTGTTTCCATGGTGACTATAAATCTAGTCAAATTGACAATATGAATAACTATCACAAATGTCATGTGATGTAGTATGGTTTTAAATTTTCCATGAAGTTGAATTGGTTACAAAAATTTTAAATTGTAGGGGCTGGAGAGATGGCTCAGCGGTTAAGAGCATTGCCAGCTCTTCCAAAGGTCCTGAGTTCAATTCCCAGCAACTACCTGGTGGCTCACAACCATCTGTGATGAGGTCTGGTGCCCTCTTCTGACCTGATTATGAGATTAGTGGCAATAAAGTAATCCTTAAAAATTTTTTAATTGTCTTGCTTTCTACTAGGGAAACTAGTGGATAAACTTACCTCATAAAGCTTATTTGAGATTTTGTACAAGAATGTTACTGAACTGCATTCAGTCTTATTTAGCTCACAGTTTCCTTCTCCCATTAACAAATCAGCTCCTCAGAACTTCTCAGACTTTTTTTTTAGTCTAATAGAGTATGAAATTGAGAAAGTGCTTTAGTGGCGGGGGAGGAGGGAGCCTTAGGACTCCTGACAGATAGTGTCCTCTGTTTTACACTTACTTCATCCTTTTTCACAAATCATCTCAACCAATATGTGTGAAATGAAACTCCAAATATAGCAATAATCCTGGTGATCAGATGGAAGTGTGCAATACTGGTATTTATGGATACTCATTATGCAGTACCCATAATGCATTTCATTGGAAATTTTTTGATTTTTTGAATTAGACCCCATTTACTTTCATATTCTGATATAACCATTTCATCTGATTCCTACAAGACTATAAGCAGATAAAATAATAATAAACATGCTGATTATGTAGATAAATGATCTAAATAAATAGTTAGCCACTTTAGCAATAATTTGCTGGGAAGTAATTTGGCACATTTTCCAATTTTGTGAATGAATTTCTTTTTTTGCTACATCTATGGAAATTTGTATGACTATCAACTAGCTCTCTAAATGAACTAATTAACTTAATCTCCCTGACTTCTCAGTGGACTCTTTCCCTAGCGTTATATCTTTATTCTTTGTCTGATGTAGTCAAGCATACATGGTACATTAAAAAACAAAGCTTAGCTGTACATAGTGGTACATGCCTTTAATCCCAGAACTTGGGAGGTGGAGGCAGATGGATCGCTGAGTACGAGGCCAGCCTAGTCTACAGAGCGAGTTCCAGGACAGTCAGTGCTACATTGTGAGAGCCTGTCTTAAAGACAAACAATGAAGCAAACAAAAAAAACCAAACCTTATTTGTTTAACAATACAAAAAATGAGTCTCAAGTTCTTATAGTTAAAACATAATTTTCACTACTCAATGTAGTTAATATTCGGGTGCCTAGGGAACTACTGGCATTGTAGAAGACTGTGACGAGGACTGTGTGGCCATAGTGCTGGACAGCTGACATTTCTGCACTGTGGTGGATCTCATCATGATCAGAGACACACTGAGTAGGCTTTACAGAAATTCATGTTGAAACTGAGCATGCTGACTTACTGGTTTATAATGAATATAACTAACATAGACTTGGGTTAATGAGAGCCAGGCGTTTTTTTCTCCCTATGGACTGACACAGGTAAGAAGCCATATTTGTAATCAGAACGTTATTTAGTTTAGAACATTATTGATTTAAAAAATAAAACCAAGAAAGTGATCTAATTTGAATGTATAATTCCCTGTTGCATTTGCTTCCATGAGAGGGGGAAAAAAATCTCACTTTGGACTGTAATTGCATCGTTTCTTCGGGCCAGAACTTGGATAGTGCTTAAATACACATTACTGGTATTTATCTCTGTGTCCTTCCCGTACCTGGGTTTTTTTTTTTTTTTGCTAATCAACACTTTCTCTAGGTAGACGACTCTTTCTTTATATGCTAATGTATATTAAGCCAGTCTCCATTATTTAAGGAACTTTGCTTTGTTAGCTCTGTTTCATTAACTTTGTAACTGATTTTGAACGAAATGATCTTGTTTCCTCCAGTCCTGAGTTTTGTATATCAAATCAGTTTCCCGCTTATACTTAGCAGGCAACCTGAAAATGGTCAAAGTATAAGAAATACTTATTATTGCCTGACTCATTTTCCTTTATATGTTTTTCTTCCAAGTCTTGCTTTTCTGGAATACTATTTGTGCAGCTAACAAGCCCCTCTACTTCATCCTTAGAGAAGTTCCTCAATTTTAAATCCCATAGGTTCTTTCATGCTTGTGAATTTTTCATAACAAGTTCTGGTTTAAACCTGTTCTGTACAAAAGGCTAGTGCCTTTCCCACCTTCAGATAAAAATGGTAGACACTGCAAACCTAACAGTGCTGTGAGAAAGGCACAGAAAGTGACTAGGAGTAGGCAGAATCAGAAAAAAAAAGAGGCATTGGAATGGGGACCACCACCATGTGAGTGGCCTTTTGCCCTGGTAGACTCTGGATAAGTCCCTGGTAACACCAGGTAAAACCCTGCAGGCAGTCACCACATCTGGAACTTGATGGCAAACATCTTGCAGAGACAGTTTTATAACAAAGAAATTAGATTAGCTGTGGGGTAGAAAATGGGGTTGGAGTTACTTTTAGACAGGATTAAAACATCCTAAGATTAGACTGTGGGATAATAACCCTGCAAATATACTAAAATCACTGAACCATATATGTTGCATGGGTGAATTATATAGGAATTATATGTCTCAATAAAGCTGTGAAAATGGAGGCAACATAAAGATACTTTCAGATATGTGAAACTAAAGACCATTCATTGCCAGTAAGACACGTTAGAGGAGATGTACAGCTCTCCAGATAGAGGGAAAGTGATGCCTAAGTCTACGGAAGGGCATGAAGAACACTTCAAATGAATGAAAATGTACATGCGTGCAATTGTTATTCTTGGTTGTCAACTTGACAATAACTGGAATGAACTATAATCCAGAAACGGAGGGCACACTTGAGATCCAGATCTTGAGGCAAGATGACAAAGCATCTTTGATGCGGATATTGAGGCTGGAAGATACAGGCCTTTAATCCAGACCTTGGGCTACACCTTTAATCAGGGTGACAACCTTCTGCTGGAAGCCTACGTAAGGACAATGTAAGAAGAAAGGGTTCGTTCTTTGCCTGCTGGGCCTTGCCTCCGTCAGCATTTCCAATCCTTTTTCAGAATCCCAGCAGACCAGCTGAGATACCAAGCCTCGTGGGATTGAGCAGTTACTAGATTCTTAGACTTTCCATTCATAACTAGCCATTGTTGGACTGCAACCTGTAAGTCATTCCAATAAATTCACATATATGAGAATATATATGAACATATATATGTATAGAGAGAATAACTTATGGAATTTATTCATTCCTCAAACTCTGACTCTAGAGAACCCTGACTAACACAATGCATACTATCTCTTTTGCTTCAGCATAGGTAAGATACTTATGACTACTTAAACCAAAAATGTATTGTGGAGCATACATGCAGAGGCATGACCTGTGACCACGGAGCGTAGAGGAGCTGGTGTTAATGACATAGTAGGTTGGGAAGATGTTATAACAAATTGAGAACGCATATTGCAGGGGCTGGAGAGATGGCTCAGTGGTTAAGAGCACTGACTGACTGTTCTTCCAGAGAACCCTGGTTCCATTCCCAGCACCACATGGCAGCTCACACCTGTCTGTAACTCCAGGATCCAACACCCTCTCACAGAGGTAAATGCAGGCAAAGTATCAATATAAATAAATAAAAATAAATAATAAAAATAATAAAAAAGATTAAAAAATAATGAATATTGCAACCTCAGGAACATAATACAGAGTTAACTGAAAGGTCACGGACACGTTAGAATGAAATTCTAAGAACAATTCAGTCCAAGAAGAGGAAGCGGAAACTTCATAGAGCAGCTGAAGGTGCAAGGGGTGATGGTCCAGGGCAGACCGAGAGCAACCTGTCAACTCTTCTAACTGTAGGTGGACCAAACATGCCTCCTAAAGGATGTATTAGCAGTAGCACACATGCATGCACAAGGCAGGAGGGGAGAGGATAGAAACTTTAACAACACATAGTAATGGATGAAGGAACAAAACCAGTTACAGCATAGAAACAGTAGGCCACAGCTGGAATAATGATAGTGGTATGAGATGACGTAAGCCTCAAATCAGGGGTCGCCTGAGGTTAGAGGAATATTTTACTTTTTTGAAATAAAAATTTCATTTTATTTATTTATTGTTTGAGATTTTATATACAAATATAATGTTTTGAGCTATTCCAGCCCCCTTTTCCTCCCCTTCGGGTCTCCTGCTTCCCCTCCACCAATTTGCCCTCCCAATTTCATATTACTCTGTTCCTTATTCAAAACTCTTAGTGCTGCCTGAATGTGCATGAGGGTAGAGCCTTCTGGAGCTTGAGTAGCCTCTCAGGGATCATACCTCCGAAGGAAATGGACTCTTCCCCCAATAAACACCAACAGAAGTTAGCTGGTCAGCTAAGGTGGAGCCACACAAGCTCCTGGGATTTTGTGCTGGGATTTTGCCTAACCTCATGTAGGCCTGGTGCCAACAGTCCCAGCCACCGTGAGTTCATGTGTGCAATGGTGTGTCTCATCTGCCTGGACCTGTTTGCTACAGATGTCCACGTCATCCAGCTCTTAGAGCCTTTTTAGAAAAGATGAGTATTTTATAAAGGAAAGAACAATTAATTAGGGAGGTGCAATAATCACAAATATGTATGAAAGTAGCAACAGAATTTGAAAATGCATGAAATATTTGAAAAAAATCAGTGAGGCAAATAGATCAATCCACTAATTAGAGATTTCAATGCCCCTCTCTCAGTTGTTGGTAGACAGAGTATCCTAAGAACTGCTGCCAACCCCCGCTATACCGAATTTCTACTGATAGAACTTATCATTTATATTCTATTAAATGTTCATAATGCAGTTGCCAAGATATAACTTTATGCTGAGCTAAGGAATCTCCTAGTGGATTTGTGATTGAAATTTTTACAGAACAAAGATCAGCAAGCCCATGGGACAAATCTCTCCCATCACCACTTTTATAGAACATCAGTTAATAATGGTTTTACATTTGAAAGTGTCTTTAAAGAGTATTTTCTGACATAGATGATTTATATAAAATTTAAACCTCCATGTTTGCAAATACTCTTAAACCAGTCATGCTCATTTTTATAGAAACTATAACCTTGAGTACTGCTAAAGACACTATGAACCACAATGCCTAAAACATCCACTTTATTTTTACAGAAAACATGTTTTCTGACCCTTGTCATAGAATATGTTCTCTTATTACAAAATATTTGAGATTCATATAGTATCCCAGGTTGGCCTGAACTTACTATGTAGCCCAGGCTGGCCTCAAACTTAATGATAATCTTCCTGTTTCAGAACCCAAGAAAGAATAAATAAAATTGCCAATATCAACAATGAAAGAATAGAGATGTTCCTGCAGAGATCCTATAGTAACTGAGTAGGCACTGAGCCTGTGTCTTCTGCCTGATAGCGTAGGTGGACTAGATTTGCTCTGTCTTAGTTAGGTTTCTGTTCCTGTGATAAATACCACGACTAAAAGCAACTTAGGGAAGAAAGGATATATTACCTCTCATAGGTCACAGTCTTGAAGGGAAGTCGGACCAGGATCCCGGAGGCAGGAACTGAAATTGGTTACTGACATAGCTTGTTCAGTCACCTTTTTGTACATTCCAGGGCCTTCTGCCCAAGGACAGCACCATCCACAGTGGGCAGACCCCTCCCACTCCAGTCAGTAATCAATAAAATGACCCACAGACATATATATCTCCTATTTATATTATATATATTGTACATATGACATATATCCTATATTATAGAAATATATGTATATATGAAGAAGCAATGAGAACCAGAGTATCTTGTATTCTAAGACTTTTCTTATAGTTAAATTTGTGTGCATATGTGTGTGTCCTTGTACATGAGCCGTAGCACATATGAAGATCAGAGGATAGTTCGTGGGAGTCAGTTCTCTCCTTCCACCATGTAGGTTCCAGGGATCAAACTAGGCCATCAGATTGGTGGCAAGCACTTTTCTCCACTACCTGACTCGCTGGCTGGCATTCTGAGATGTTGCAGATAATCGGCATCGTCATGCTCCCAGTTAAAAGCAGTTCCTTGGCAACAGTAAACAGAGGTCAGAGGGGGACAAGCATCCTGGTGTTGGTCTGAGGCAAAACAGAGATGGTGTTCTTCTAATTTTAGAAGTTTTTCTGTGGTTCTGTGCAGCACTGTCTGGAATAAAGTCGTGTTTCTAGTCTCCCACAGGCTCTGTGGGTTCACATCTGTAGACCGATCCCACTGTCTCTAGCCAATAATCTTTCCCAGAGGTTAACACAGAAGGCCGCGGATTTGCATATTCAGATTAGAATTGGGATGGCTGCTTGGTTCCTTGGATCTTTCTGTGTACACCGTGCTCAGAGGTAATGTCCACTGTGACACACAGAACGTGGAGCACTGACAGTTTTGTTTGTCCAGAGACCTACCAGTGTCCGGCAGAGACGTGAGCAGAGGTCTGAGGACACGGTTCTCTCTTAAGATTTTCCTTTAGGAGCCATCCCCTGCCATTGCTTTAGTGTGGCTTCCAGAAGCTGCTGACATTCTTTAAAAATGATGATAAATTCACAGGGCGAAAACAAATTCAAGCCATAGTGACGGGTCTGCCGTGCACAGTTTCACCTCTTCCTGCCTTGTATCTGGTTTCCATTCCCACATGAGCAGTTTTAAAGCTTATTTCTCTTCTAGCAGAAATCGACGCGTATCACTGCTCTCTGTTGCTTAATGATGGGATGTGCTCTGATAAATGTGTTATGTGATTGTGCCATTGTGCCAACATGATAACGCGCTTGTGCAAACGTAGGTGGTGCAAAACAGGTCGCCTGACACAGCCTCTTTATGCCGTCAAGTGATGTGGTAAACACAAGTGTGCCATCTCACTGCCGGTGCAACACAGATCAGTTCTTAACAGAAAGCTTCGCAAGTAGACAGCTCACCGGCTGTAGTGGTGCATTGTATATTATAGTAAATACTTAAACGAGAGGTGATATTTATTAGTGTCATCAAGTATTATATACTGTATTTGGTTATTTATGTGTTTTAACATTTGTTTCTTGTATGTGTATGGGAGGTGGGGACACGCGTACTACAGTGCACCTGTGGGAGGACAGCTTTTGGGAGTCAGTTTTCTTCTTCCATTCCATGGATTCTGGGGGTCCAACACAGGTTGTCAGGGTTGGTGGCAAGCTCTTTTACCCGTGAACCTGTCTATAGGCCCTGTGGATGTAGTAATTAATGGACTGGCAGGGCAATCACTTTTTTATTGTTGTTTTGTTTTTTTTGTTTGTTTTTTGAATAGTTTTGTGTAATAGTCCTAGCTGTCCTGGCACTAGCTCTTGTAGACCAGGCTGGCCTCAAACTCACAGGGATTCACCTGCCTCTGCCTCCTAAGTGCTGGGATTAAAGGCGTGCGCCACCACTGTCCAGCCAAAAATTTTCTTTAAATGAGCATCAACACAAACATGAAAATGTTAGTTTGGGTTGCTTTGTGCAACAGTGCCACAATGGATAACCCTTTGTTTTATAGATGCAAGCACAGTTCAAGAATCTTCCTGGGCTGAAGGGTAAATAGACATTTGTAATTCTGGTAGACATTGTTGAGATGCTCCCTATGGCGTCGCAGTTCCTACCAGCTACATGTGGAAGCACCTCATTATCAAGCAGAAATTTTTTTAACCTTTTTTTTTTTCTAACCCTTTGGTACATGACATGTGTCTTTACTTGCAAGTGTTCATTGCAGTAAGTCATTGATCTGGTTCAAGGCCTCTGACTTCTGCTGTACTATCAATACGAGGACTTTTCTGGGTCTCCTCTTGGATATCCTATTGTTGCCTTGTGTCAAGGAGATCCTGCAGCTTTAGATCTGCAGGTCCACTGGTCTCTTCACATGCTCCAACAGTTCACAGATGAAGTGGATGTCAGGGTGGGCTAACTCGTAACCCTGGTTCTGGGCCTGGGTGGTATCTAGGTTGGTTAGCCCACCTTAGCCCACCAGCTTTCCCTGATTATCACCACCAGGCAAGTTCCCCAGCACTGCCCTGGCTAGCTCACTCAATGCAGAAGGCAGCAAAAAAGCCAGGCTTGGTTTTTGTTTGTTTGTGTGTTTTGTTTTGAGACAGGATTTCTCTGTAACAACTCTGGGCATCCTGGAACTTGCTTTGTAGACAAGGCTGGCCTTGAACTCACAGAGATCCACCTGCTTCTGCCTCCCAAATGCTGGGATTAAAGGTGTGTGCCACCTCTCCCCTCCCACAGAAACAATGATAACTCAGTGTTCCTCTAATTCACAATTGTCACAGATGAGGTTGCCCTGTTTGTATTAGTCAAGAGTAGAGCTCGTGTGGCAGACTTGAGACAGTCGCTCTTAGACAGGCCTGCTTGTATACTACTTGGCTGGCACCCAGTTTTCTCTGTGATAAAACCTCTCTAAACGGGAGGATGTCTCACTATGCAAGCCGTGTGGTTGGTGCTGAACACCTGCTTCCCTTTTGCAAGTCTGGCATGATGATGTGTGCTAGACAGAGGTGAGGTCGTGATCGGCTGCCAGGAAAATCCTTGGGCATTGAGTCTCTGAGAAGCCTCTGTGGTAGACAGAACTTCACAAATGTTGTCATAGGTTGTTACTGGAGGAATTGGGTATACAGGAGCATGTGCCTGCAGGAATTGGGCCTCTCCCTCATACCTGCACTGGGGAGGACCTGGGAGCATGTGCCTGGTCTCTTCTGGCCCAGTTCCTTTGCAACTTCACTTTATGTGCGTTTGCTATAATAAACGTTACCTCGGGGATGACTCTATGCTGATCCATTCTTAAGTCATCAAACCTGGGAATTACATTGGAACTTACCTCTACTTTCTTTCCCTTTTAGTAGTCTTTATTTTTTAAAAAGGGTTTTTCTTTTTTCAAGGTGTTTTTATATTCACAGAGAGCCAGACCAGAGGCTTCGTCCCTCTCCGCCTTGCCCTGGCTTCACTGTCTCTTCTCAAGGCTTTGCATAAGAATAGTAATTTTCCCCATGTCATTTTTCCTTTGAAATTTTTTTGTTTGAAAGTTTCATGTATTTATATAATGAATCCTCCCCTGGATCCTTTCTCCCCAGCAAGTCCCCTCCACTCTTTCATGTCCTCTTGTGTGTGGTTTCTTGCCTGAGCTTGGATGAGAGGTTATTCCCGGGAGCAAGGGCAACTTCCCAGTGACCACACCACTGAAGAAAATGACCATCCCCACAACAATCATTAACTGCCAATATGTCCTTGGGATGGGGTCTCATGGGCCAGGACCCCTTCCTCATCTGTGGTGAAGTAATGGAGGTCGATCATACGCAGTGCAGGTGTTCTGCAGACAACCACAGCCACCGGGGGTTCTCAAGTGCGATGCTGTGTCATGTTAGAAGGAAATCCTTTTGCTGCCCCATTGCCTCATCCTCCATCTTTAACATTCTCTCCGCTCCTTCTTCCACAATGTTCCCTGAACCTTGGAGGGGGTGGCAGAGGGCTGACCACTATGCCATCACTTAGTCTTGGAACTTTGTGCTGTGTACCATCTACTGCAGTATAAGAGGCTTCTCTGATGGCAGCTGGGTACATCACTGGTCTCACACAGCAGACTGTCCCTGGGGACAAAATACAGCCATGCCCCCTTTAAAAACAAAACAAAACTCACAAAAAGTTAATGAACATAAACAAAGAAGTCACAAAAGTCCATTATTTAGTACTCACCCCCCTGCTTCCATCCCTGCAAACAAGACACTTGGTTCTACAAATCAAAATGAACTGGTTTGCCTTCAGGAAGCACATTCATTCATTCATACATTCATACATTCATTCATTTATTCATTCATACATTGAGACAGGGTCTCACTATATAGCTCTGGCTGACCTGGAACTCACTATTTAGACCAAGCTAGCCTCAAACTCACAGAGATCCCTACCTCTCCCTTCTGAGTGCTGGGATTAAGGGTATGCACCACCACATCCAGCTCTGGAAGCATTAGCTTTTATTTACTTATTTATTTATTGTATTTCTTTTTATTTGTTCCCCTCCCTTTCTCCTCCCTCCCAGTCTACCCTGTCCCATGATTCCCATGCTCGCAATTTTACTCAGGAGTGCTTGTCTTTTTCTACTTCCCATGTAGATTATTAGATCTATGTATGTCTCTGTTAGGGTCCTCACTGCTGTCTAGGTTCTCTGGGACTGTGAATTGTAGGCTGTTTTTTTCCTTGCTTTATGTTTAAAAGTCACTTATGATTGAGTATGGATTATATTTGTCTTTCTGGGTCTGGGTTACCTCACTCAATATGATATTTTCTAGATCCACCCATTTGCTTGCAAATTTCAAGATGTCATTGTTTTTTTTCTGCTGTGTAGTACTCCATTGTGTAAATATACCGCTTCTTTATCCATTCTTCGGTCAAGGGGCATTTAGATTGTTTACAGGTTCTGGCTATTACAAATAGCTCTGAACATAGTTGAGTACATGTCCTTGTGGTATGATTGAGCATCCTTTGGGTATA